>JAGDQP010007941.1:0-64630 GCA_022664845.1 Lepisma saccharinum | reverse complement strand
TTTTTTTTTTAGCTCAGTGAAGAGTGTATTTTTGATACCCGAGTGCTCGTGTTAGTGCTCGAGTCGAGCCGAGTCGCTGCTCAGGAGACTCACCTTGGAACTCGGTTACAGTGAGTAGAGTTCGAGTGATGACTCGACTCGAGCGTAGTGGATTGACATACCCGTCTGAAAAGTAGCCAGTGGACGATGTCATAGTAATGCAAAGTTATCTTACCTCATAATTTATACACAGCAATCTCGGTTTCTACTTGTTCAGTTATTCGTGAACACTTAGAACAACAAATTACTTTACCAAGGAGATCAGTAAACTAACTTCACATCGACTATTATGCTTTCTAGTTTCATTGTTTCCAAAGTTAGTAGGAAAGAAACAGCAAATAGTGAAACTAAATTAACATAACAAAATAATAAAAATCTTCTTAAAGACATTCTTTTCTTAATTAATTCGTACTGAAAAGGAAAATAATGTTTATGCATGCTTAAAAAGAAAAGCATGAGGCGCTCTCTCATATACAATCACTTCATAAATTCCAATCATATTGGAAGAGTTAGAGAATGAAGAAAACATCAGTAGCACAAATAAAATACTGACTGACATAATAAGGGAAACAGCCAAGGAAAATAGCAGGCATCAAGAAGGAAGAAAGAGAGCAAAATACCCGAAGAAACTAAACTCTTAATGAATAAAAGAAAGGAAATGAGAGAAGAGGAAAGTTACATAAAGCGACCGAGTGCATAGAACTAAATAAAACTTTAAGGAAGAAAATGAGAGAGGATGTACGAAGATACAACGAAAATCTAGTTAGAAATACAATCGAGGAAAACAGGAGCCTGAAGAAAACCAACAACAGATCATGATAAGGAAAAACCAAATAATTGCAGTTAAGAGACCAGACGGGACGGTAACACGAAATAAGGAGGAAATTATAAAATAATATTGAAAATTTCTACAGAGATTTGTATTATTCCGAAGAACTAGGAAATGAAGATTCAGAAGAAAATGATGTAGAAGTCCCAGACGTAATGAAAGAAGAAGTTGATAAAGTACTTCGAGGGATAAAGATAGACTCACAGTAGAGATGTTTGAATTTGAAGGTGAAAAGGTGAAAGAGGAACTTGCGAAATTATTCTCGATGTACCTGAGGAAGAGAGAAATGTCCTCAACTTGGAATAATGCTATTATTATTTTATCGTACAAGAAAGGGGACAAAGAAAGCGTCAAAAACTACAGACTAATTAGTTTACTGTCAGGTCTATACAAAATGTTCACTAAAGTTATTTTAAATCGAATTGAACGAGACTTGTATTTTAACCAGGGAAGGGAACAAGCCGGATTTCGTCGTGGATTTAGCACAATGGACCACATACAAACATTGAATGAAGTTATGGAAAGGACTAATGAATATGAGCTTCCACTGTGTTTGGGATTCATAGATTTTGAAAAGGCTTTCGATTCGGTCTCCTTGTCAGCAGTACTTAAATCACTTGAACATCAAGGTATCGAAAGCGCATACATCACGTTACTGCGAAACATCTACTCGACTGCTACATCTGTCATTAGAGTGTATCAAAAGAGTGAAAAATTTAAAGTTGGAAAAGGGGTAAGGCAAAGAGATGTAATTTCTCCAAAAGTGTTTTCTGCGGTCCTGGAGAGTGTGTTCCAAAATTTAAACTGGGATGAATTTGGAATAAAATTTAACGGCGAATATCTTCATCATCTACAATTCGCTGATGATATAGTCTTGTTTCCTTAAAGTGCAGAAGAACTACAAACCCAGAATGAAAGAACTGTGTAGTGAGAGCTCGAAAATAGGACTTAAAATGAAGTTAAGTAAAACAAAAATAATGTTCAATCAACATGCTGCACAGAAGGAAATAAAGATTAACTGATAGATAACAGGGATAGTTGATGAGTATGTCTACCTAGGCCAGTTCAAAACATCGAATGCTAAGTTGACGGATGAAATAAATAGAAGATGTAAAATGGGGTGGAATTCGTTTGGAAAACTACACATTATTTCAAAAGCAAACTTCCAATGTGTCTGAAGCGTAAAGTTTATAATCAATGTGTCTTACCTGTGATGATGTACGGTTGTGAAAATTGGACATTGAATACGCAAACAACTCAAACCTTGAGAATCAGAAAAAGAGGAATGGAGAGATGCTAGGAACAGCTAGAAGGGGCTGGAGGACAAATTAATTGATTGGAGCACAAATAAAGGTAGAGGATGTAATCAAGACAGCGAAGAAGATGAAGTGGAGATGGGTCGGTCACATAGCTGGATGAACAGATGGAAGATGGACGACAAATGTACTACATTGGATTCCTAGAGAAAAGAAACGACCGAAACGACCTCCAAATGCATGATGGGTAGATGAAATCAAGCGTTTTGCATTAACTACATGGATGGAGATAGCAGCAGATCTTGACATGTAGAAAGAGAAGGGGGAGGCCTTCATCCAGCAGTGGATAGAAAACGGGTGAATATGATGATGAAGGATATATAAGGAATGAAGGAACCATGTGTATTTGTTTCATTTTAACTCTATACATAAAAAGAGATGTTTGTGAATTTTCCCGTTTATATTTAAGAAGTATGATATCACGAATTGCCGTTCAAGAAACGAACAGGTATAACTGGTATTTCACAAATCTTCACATTTCATATCATCCGAAGAAAATTTTCTATATTACTAAGTCTGGAGCCTAAGTTAACTATACGTCAATAGGTAACTTAAGTTTAAGCTTGATTAACACAGAAAGTTCCCCAGAAACACATCGATATTAGCCGACATCAATAACGGACTATTGCGAGTTTGAACGAGGTCCATCAATAACGAATGACTAACATTTTTGCTGGTATTCTCCGATTTTATCGGAGATCGATGTCGATCGGTATAGGAGATTGATAATGGTCGGTATAGGAGATCGATATAAAAACTATTCGGGGTAAAGAGAAGGGTGTCACAAGAATTCTACTCACAATAGAAGTGATATCCATTTTGCAAGTGACTTTCTTTGTGCCACTATGGCGGAAGTAATTCTTTTTTAATAAAATTAAGAGATTTAGTATCTTCCTTTCCGCCATATTGACACAAGGAAAATCACTTGCAAAATGGATACCACTTCTTTTGAGAGTAGAATTCTTGCGTAACTCTCCTCTTTACCCCGAAGGTTCTTTTATAATTATATCACTTATTTTGTAAGACTGCCTATTAAAAAAAGTGTATAGTCTTTATGCAAAAGGTCGATTTTGGACCATGGTAGGCTCCCTATCTTGGAAGCGGTAACTCCTATTGGACAAATAAGCTTCGATTTACCTCACTCGTTGGGGCACGCAATTGTCCGCCAACGCCCCCGGTACCATCCATGTGGGGCTAAAACAAAAAGAATGACAAACTTTTCTATCATTTGTTAAAATTCTGTGATTCGGCTAAAAAAGAGTCGTAACTTTTGAACCCCTTCACTGATTTTGATGTGTGATACACCGTTTGAAGATCATTGAAGCGTAGATTAGGATTGCCACCTATATGGTCTAGGGTCAGTGCTATCATCAGAAATGTGAAATTTTGATTTTTTTCGCACGGCCCTAGGGGGGCCCCAGGAAGGTCCTACTGACCCAAATTTTTCCTGTGTCTTAGTATGGCAAAGAGCTTTCAAATACAAGTTAAAGGATCAAAATCGGGCTTATAGTTTGCTATTTACGAAACTAGTTGTGTTCGCTGTTGGAGTTCCGCTAAGACATTCATTTGACAGTGTCACTCGAACTACCGTCCTTCATGATTGATAATGATCGCTATCAGACAGCATATTTTTCCGATGTTAATCGATATCGGACAACAATATTGAATGATGTTGAAGAACGTTATTGATTAATAAAGGATTTCACCAGTTCTCAATATTGATTTGTAATGGATAACGATGCTGCATAGTTGACAAGACTTTCAAAACTGGCTGGCTTTCTCTCAAGTTGAGATCCACAAGTGCACTACTTAAAAAACGAATTAGAAACGTTATGTGCATATTCGCACCACGCTCTTCCGAACAATTTTCGGTGATGTCAGTCAGTATCGCGCGATGAGATTTTCAGACAGTGATATTTCTCTAAACTTTGTATTATAAACTGCCTCTTGTTTTCTGGTTGAAGTACATGAGTGAATGAATTAAATTTTATTAATGGGCATCCGTTCTCAAAGGTTCAGGCCGGGATAAGGAAGGGGAAAGGAGGCTTGAGTGTATTGACCAGGGTCTTAGTTGAAGGTACCATCCTGGCATTTTCCTGTTGTGACTGAAGAAAAACCCTGGAGAAACCTGAGACAGGATGGTTGGTCGCTAAGATTGAATCAACGACCTCCTAAATGCTGTGCCAACAGTTTGGTGAGAAACGGCAGCTCGGTGGTTGAAATACATGTTTCCAAAGTTTCAGAAATAGCATTCAATGTCGAAATATTGTTCCACGCCAATGTTGATTAATATTGCTGCACAATGACCAACCACGACGCAGTTGCCCCCAGTTCGTCTCTTGAACGACGAAATTGAGCAACAAAAATGATAAACATAAAACTTGATTGAGACATAAACGGAGTAATAAATTGCAATTTAACATCTAACAAAGTATTTTCTAATAAGTAACACTTCACAGAAGGAATTGTCTGAAGTTTAAGTAAAAATAGCTGCTAGATATTGAAAATACACCATCTTTAGCAAAATACTCCACCATATTTAGCTTTCTAATCTTTTTGTTTTACTCATTGTTGAAAAAAATATATTTCGGCATTATCATCAAAGCTTGACCATTCTGCATTAGCGCAGTTTTGTTTCCTGACACGCAACAGATGCAGTAGTTATCGGTATTTGTTGTTTCCTGCAGAAGCACATGAATGTATAACTTGCTGTTTGTTATACACATTTGATGGACTTTAGAAGCTCCTTGAGGCTTTAAACATTTAATTGAATACACCTTACATTTTCCATCTCCATTGAAACGGAGGAGCTATGTTTCAGTGATTCCGCCAGACCCTTTCAAATCCTCGAGAGCACCCCTCAACTTTAAAATTTGTACGGTCAAAAATCGATAGAAACCGTGCAAAAACTCCACTTACACCCTCCCAATATTGACTTTACACCTCCCTAAACTGAAAATCCTTGCGGAATTGCTGCCATGTTTGCACCTGGTGATGCACTCGCATGCTATAGAATAAGCACGAATCAAATGTTTGAGAATATTGTGGATTAACACATCTCACTGATTTGAGCATTTCACTTGTGGACAATCTCATTCTCAACTGAACGACTGTTCCCCCTGGTTTTGCTCTATACAGAGTGTTTCAAGAGGAAAGGTAAATATTCTGAGAGGTGATTGTACAGGACTAGTACAGCAAAAAGTTCATATAAGGAAATATGTTTTAAGACCTCATTTAAGAGAGAGATATACTTTACATAAAGGTTTTGCAAGGGTGACGAGTGATATCGGTGTCTGAAGCACTAGGAGTAGGGAAAATCACAGCAACATTGAAAGAAGATGTTACAGAACACTTTAGGTTACCGCTGGTATGCACATGTGTCAAAGCAGGTGCTCTAAAATGTCTCCATTAGCCTCCATGCACTTGCAGGCCCTCACTATCAATGACTGGGTACAAAGACTAGATACCTTGAGGACATTCCTCTTGCCAACGTATGTGGTATTAGATGGACGGAGCACCATGGCACTTGACGCTCAATGTGACCCGCTTGCTCAATACAGAATATCCAGGCTGGTGGATAGAACACTTTAGCCCTGTAAAATGGCTTCCTATATCTCCAGACTTAACACCCATGGACTTTGGTATTTGTGGTTGACTAAAAGAGAAGGCAAATGAACATACAGTGAACACACCAGATGACTTTCAAGCTCCCATAACGTCTGCAGCGGACGAACTTCATCTCAACAGGGAAGTACTATGCCAATGTACCCAATCATTGCTAGTGAGGGCGCGGAAGTGTATGGAGACTAGTGGAGACATTTTCGATCACCTGCTCTGACACTTGTGCATACCGGCTGTGAGCTGCAGTATCCTTCAACATGTTTTTTTTACATTTGCTGTGATTTTCTCTAGTGCTAGTGCTTCAGACACCGATGCTTTTGCCACCCTTGATAAACCTTTATGTAAGTATATCTCTGAAATGAAGTCTAAAAACATATATGGTTATATGAACCTTTTTGCTGTACTAGTCCTGTACAATCATCTCCTAGAATATTTACCTTTCCTCCTGAAACACACTGTATATTGTTTATACTCCCAGTACAGCCCCTAGGATTTGCTGGATCCTGAGTACATTTTTTTCGCGAGAACTCTCTTTGCAGGCAAGTTTACTTTCTACCTATGATACGGTGGATTCCCCAAAGTGCGGGGCCCCAGAGATACGGGACGCATGGGCCTTACCTGCACTGCCCCAAAGGCTGTCTGGATACCACTCTTCTTAATTATTGCTTCTCTTACTGGATAAAAATACTTAACGGGGTCTTCTACTTCTCTCAGAGCTAGAAAGTTTACTGTTGTTGCTTATGGACAGAAAATTGATACCGAATATCTTCATTTTCTAAGGAACTGGATATCTTTAATAGAAAAGAAAAGTTTTGGAGCATTCTTCAGAAGTTTATGAACGGGTTGAAATACTTACAACGTACATTTGTTTCCTAGTTTTTCAGAAATAAATTATTAAAAAATAAATAAAATTATTTTGTTTTCTCTAAATTACAATATGACTAACTTTGCAACCAATTACGCTAGAAAGATCAACTTTTTTTTGTTTTATTCCTTGTGAACAAACGATTCTAATAATTTTAATTGCAAACATATCCGATACACCAATAAAAAAATAGTATTTTTATATAGCTATTCTAGTTCACCTCTAAAAGGTTTGATGAGGTTAAGCCACGCCCCACTCTAGGCCTGGCAGTGGAAGGGGTGAGAAGTTGGAGAAGCGAATGTCTGAATAAGTATGTGTGTACCGCTTGAATGAAACAGGTTCTCGACCGGTTTCCTGCGAAAAATGGCTAATTCTGTAGAGTTTGTGTTCTTCCTCAATGGTTCTATACTAAGAGGGTGGACGTGGTGAGTGGAGGAAGATTGCCTCCCCCCGCCTCTGCTTCCCCATAGAAGTTGTTATTTTAGTATAATGCAATTGCAATATATTATTTCGACAAATTCGAAGACATAATTTAGAATGTTTGTCTATCTCCCTATCAGCTGGCTATCAGAAGTAATTTAGATCAACCATTTTCTCTGCATAATTGTCTTGCAAGGAAGGAGTAGTTAAAATACTTCCTCGGAAGAGAAACAAACAAAAAATCATTAGCTAGAGTGAAAGATTTTACTCAATTAAAAATAGTATTTTCCATCCACTGAAATCAAAGGTAGAATGTAACCTAACAATTCCTAGCCTAATAACCTAAAATATTAAGTAATGGTTTTATTATAAACAAATCCAAAGCGCACCCGTATAAATTCGAATGATAACGTTTTTTTTTTTAAAAAAAAAAACTCAAAGTGATAGGAACAAATAGAGATTACTAAGCGAATGCCGTGGTCTGCCAGTTTTAGGGTCAAAGTTATAGGTTATTCCAGGGTTTCAGGTCGTGTGATATGCAATAGTACTTGTGTTTACATGCCTCCTCTATTCACAGTTTTTCCAAGAATAAAAAGGCAGAACTTCTCTATAGGTTCATCCGCTTCGGCTACAACCGCTATTAGGCACATGAGTATTGATAAACACAGACAGTGATGTTCGTTAGTGAGAGTAAAACTAACGTTAGGACATTTTTTTCGAGTCGGCGCTCAGTAGCTGCTCGAGTCGGTATTCAAAACTGCTCGAGTCGAGTCGAGTCGGAGCCCACTATATGCTCGAGTCGAGTCGAGTCGGCGCTCACTATGTGCTCGAGTCGAGCCGAGTCGATGCTCAGAGAGACTTACACTGTGACTCGGTTACAGTGAGTCGAGCTCGAGCGACGACTCAACTCGAGCGTTAGACTCGCCGCTCGAGCCGAGCGGATTGACATAACAGTCAGAAAAGGAGTCAGTGGACGATGTCATAGTAATGTAAAGTTATCTTACCTCATAATTTATACACAGCTATCTCGGTTTTCTACTTGTTCAGTTATTAGAGAAAACTTAGAACAACAAATTATGTTGCCAAGAAGATCAATAAACTAACTTCACATCGACTATCATGTTTTCTACTATCATTGTTTCTAAAGTTAGTACGAAAGAAAAAAAAAATAGTGAAACAAAATTAACATAAAATAGTAATAAAAAACTTTTAAAGACATTCTTTTCTTAATCAATTCGTACTAAAAAGGAAAAAAAATAGTTTTGTTTATGCATGCCTAAAAAGAAAAGCATGAGCGCGCTCTCATATACTGTCGCTTTATAAATTCTTGAAATGACGCGCCCCATTATTTTCTTTTTAGTCATGCATAAACATTTTTTTTCCTTTTTAGTACGAATTGATTAAGAAAAGAATGTCTTTAAAAAGTTTTTTTTTTAGTTATTTCAATGCCGACTCGCTCGATTCGAGTCGAGTCGGTGCTCAGTACCTACTCGAGTCGAGTCGGTGCTCAGTACCTACTCGAGTCGAGTCGGCGCTCACTATGTGCTCGAGTCGAGTCTAGTCGGCGCTCACTATTTGCTCGAGTCGAGTCGAGTCGGCGCTCACTATTTGCTCGAGTCGAGTCGAGTCGAGTCGGCGCTCATGTAGCTGCTCAAGTCGAGTCGAGTCGGTACTCAGAACTGCTCGAGTCGGTACTTAGAACTGCTCGAGTCGTTGCTCAGAGAGACTCACGCTGCGACTCGATTACAATGAGTCGAGCTCGAGCGATGACTCAACTTGAGCGTTATACTCGCCGCTCGAGCCGAGCGGATTGACATCCCTAGTGCGCAAAGGCAGAGACCCTAGCCTTACAGAAGGTACCATCCCGGCATTCGCCTGTTGAGACTGAGGAAAACCTCAGTCAGGATGACCGGCCGGAGCAGGGTTCGTACGCTCAACATAGCCAATGCCGCTTGGTTGGCAGACACGCTACCCCTAAATTTTTCTTGTGTTGTGGCAGTTATGTTTGTTAATGTTAGGATAAGGAATCCAATTATTTTTCATTATTTTTTCTTACTTCTTGATTAAATTCAAATGTTATACCAATTTTTTAAAGAAATTATAAATTCATTTTGATCTGGCCCGGGCCAAGACTCAAAAGCTTTTGTTCCTCTAAAAGTGATTCAAAATGTCGCGCTTATTGCAAAGGGAGCAAAATCAACCCGTTTCTATTTAAAATTTTGAAGTTGCCTCCCGTAGATGTATTCCCAGGACATTTTCTACAGCAACATCATCATGTGATTCTGCACATGCACTTTGATATGTACATTTTTTTTTATTGCAAAGCTCTACCATATGTGCAATAGGAGCCGAATTCAGTGGTACGAAGGTTGAGAACTACCCCATATACAGGATGTGTTTAAGGCTAATGTAACGTTGTCCACATAAGATAGACTAAAATGTGAGCTGAGTTATACAGACTTTTACAATAGCCTAGTCGTAGAAATAGGCCAGTAATAATTTAATTTAATGTTTTCGGAGAACGCATTACTTTCTGATATTTTTTTTTAACGCATAAAGGGTTGTTATGTATGGGAGCTACTAAGTATAGCTAATAGGGCCATTTGTCCCTCCCTGGCTTTGTACTCCTATTCTTAAAAAGAGTAATTACCTTTTTCCAACGCCTGTTTAATTTCTCTCCTAATAATAACCAGGGCAAAGTTATGGTAGATTATTTTTTTTTAATTCGAAGACATAATTTAGAATGTTTGTCTATCTGCCTATCAGCTAGCTATCAGAAGTAATTTAGATCAATCATTTTCTCTGCATAATTGTCTTGCAGGGAAGGAGTAGTGACAGATTTTACTCAATTAAAAATAGTTGTACTTTCCATCCACTGAAGTCAAAGGTAGATTGTAATCTAACAATTCCTAGGCTAATAATCTAAAAAAAACTAAGTAATAGTTTTATTACAAATAAAACCAAAGCACCACCGTATAAATTCGACTTATAACATATCCCCTCAAAAAGCTTCAAAGTCATAGGAAAAAATGGAGTTTACTAAGCGAATGCCGGGGCCTGCCAGTTTTAGTCAAATTCATAGATTTTCCCACCGGTGTCCATTACTAATCCAACGGTGTATGGATTATCTCTGTCGAACTTGTGGCTACTGAGATCTAGTAGGGTTACAAATGGATAATACGCGTACTAAACGATTCGAAAGGACTTGCCAGTTCTAGTCACATTCATAGTTTTCCTCACCATTGCAGACCATGACGAATCCAACGGTGTAAAAATCATCTCTGTCAGACTTGTAGCTACTAAAATTTAGGAGGGACACAAATGGAGAATACAAAGCGACTGGAAAGGACCTGCCAGTTTTAGGGTCAAAGTTATAGGTTATTCCAGGGTTTCAGGCCTTGTGACATGCAATAGTACTTCTGTTTACATGCCTCCTTTACTCACAGTTTTTTCAAGAATAAAAAGGCAGAACTTCTCTATTCATATATCTGTTGCGGCTGCAGCCTATATTAGGCACATGAATATCGATAAACACAGGCAGTAAGATGTTCGTTAGTGAGAGTAAAAGTAACGTTAGGATATATTTTTTATATATAAATCAGAAAAAGAGAGTTTTCATATAACTTTAAACTAAATTAGATTTTTTTTTTCAGGAAACCACACAGTAGACCTTGCAACTCTTCCAAATATCACCCCATTCCAAATATGATGTTGCTATACTGTTACAAAATTCTCATATCTCACCTTGACTACATAAAATCTTTCAGGTATGTGCTGTTTTCTAAAACAGCATGTTTACATTCGCGTCGGCACCTGTTGTAGAAGCTGAATAAAGAGGGGATTTGTGTAGTCCCCTCCCTTTTTCCCCCTCGGACTAAAAGCGAAGACAGGGGCGGGGCGCGGCTGGCTTACTCTCATCAAACCTTTGACAGGTGGACTGGAATAGCTATGTAAAAATACTATTTTTTTTATTGGTGTATCAGATATGATTGCAATTAAAATTATTAGAATCGTTTGTTTACAAGGAATAAAACAAAAAAAAGTTGGTCTTTCTAGGGTAAGTGGTTGCAAAGTTAGACATATTGTAATTTGTAGAAAAAATAATAATTTTATTTATTTTTTTAATAATTTATTTCTGAAAAAACTAGGAAACAAATGTACGTTCTAAGTATTTCAACCCGTGCATAAACTTCTTATAATACTCCAAAACTTTTCTTTTCTATTAAAGATATCCAGTTTCTAAGAAAATGAAGATATTCGGTATCAATTTTCTGTCCATAAGCACCAATAGTAAACTTTCTAGCTCTGGCAGAAGTAGAAGACCGTCTTAAGGCCCGAAAGCATGTGCTATTAGTGTTCTAAGGAATTTAACCGTAGTAAGTGAAGACAATCTAAATTTGATACCGCAATCAATGTGCAAACAGTACATTTTATACACCTTCCTCTTGTTAATATCGAATTTGAATGGGCTTTAGCATTCATTCAACTTTGGCCTGAACTCGTAGATGAAGAATGATGAATTCTTAGCACAATATGGCAGAAGGATTCACAAATCCGCATCTTTACCAATCCTCGCCGTTGTTTTTTCCCTGCATTATCACGTCTTTCAACAACAAAGAGATCGGCATCCTTTGTTGAGTAGAAAACTTTTTGTAGACTTGTGGAGAGGTGATGAAAGACTACTTTCCAAATTAATAAATAATTATTTCTTTTGGAACACAAGACGTGATGTGATGCGAACTTATATTTATAGAAGAAAAAAACAAATGAAGTTACAAATGGATTCAAACGTTGCTTGATACTTGGTCCCAGCAGGTATAAAGCAAGCAGTTCCTACTTTCTTCAAAAACTTTGCATCTGGCAATGAGGAAAGTTGGAAACGTTTTCTAGAGTAACGAGAAATACATACTAAATAGCTACGTTACTTCAGAAAATGTACAAAATATTTAACAACAAGAATGAGGTCCAAAATTAAAGCAATACGAAACAATTTGATGCGGAACATGTTTCTTAAAACACGTTAATATCGTATACAACGATAGCAAAACTGAAAAGAACTTTTAGGGCAAGGTAAAGTATATTAGTGATATAAATAACTTCGTGACAATTTTGTTACCAACTGCAGCGAAGAAACCTAGCCATCAGATGTTGCGAATATTCGTCATGAAATGGTGGTACCTATATTCAGCTTCACTTGCAAATGGGAGTGCTTCCATTGTGTTGGAGGGAAACAAATATTCCACGAAAGTGCTTTCGTTGGCGTTGTGCGGAAAAGTAATTTCCAAAGTATTCGCCTGTGTTATTTTGAAACAGCTAACAACTACACTAAGAGGCAGAGAGTAAAAATTGCTGCTTGGTTTCATAACTGATATATTACTCTCATTTTTTGCAATATTAGTTTATCTGTATAACGCTTTCTAAAGAAATGAGTGCCTTGAGGAAACATGCAAAATTCTTTATAGAGACATTGCTTACCCTCTCAACTGTATACGAAGTCAAGAACTCATCAGTTACCAAAACATGGAAACGAAGAGATTATTCCGAAAAATGTTTAAAGGAGCTTCCCTCTAACAAAAAGCAAATTGGTCGACCGAGAAATTTTCCAATGCCTGGATCGACTGCAATTCAAAATAGTGGATCAACCTTCAACTTCAAGATCTTGTTCTCAAATGCGAAAGAATTAGAAAAGGAAAGATGGGAATGTGGTAAAAACTATGAAGACAATGTGCGTGATAAAACAGGAGATATTTGGATAATGTGTTCTTCTTGTATAGTGCCATATCGTGTGAGGTGACAAAAGCAGGACGATAGTGCGGATCTGTTTATGTGCGATGATGATTCAAGTTCTGATGAAGGCTAAATGTTACACAAACTTTTTTGAACAAATTCTTATTTTTTTTTTGATAGTCTTTAATAAAACCTTTTTGTTATTGCTATTCAAAATCGGTTAGACACTTTTTATATACAAGTTATTGTTTATGTTCTTCGAGCATTTGAATGGTCACCTACGTTTAAGCTACGTTTAGCTTATTTCTTACATTAGACGCTTCAAAACAGCTATTTTTATTACAAATATTGCTATTTGGTTATTCCGTTTAGTACTAATAATGTTTGTTTGCATTATGTATCTTTTCTTAGAAATTAAGGTGTTATAACGAATATACCTATCTACTATCACGAAATTACCTTACCTAACACAAAATTCCCTACGCATGTACTTCATTTGTGCACTTATTTTATACACACTTCAATTGTTCACAGAGTGACCATTATAACAGGACATGAACATTATAACAGTATCGAGCAATTAACGTGCTATGCATATGCGGTCTTAGTCTTTGTTTATATTTCAATCTTCAGTAAAATGTTTGACTTTATAGTAAAATATCACGAATATACCTTACCTTACCCTATGTCAAAAATAGTCAATACAGTCCAATCTTAGAATAGCAAGATCAGAAAATAATACGAGAAGTATTATCAGAAAAATGATAAAATAAGATAAGTTGGACAACCCATGAAAATCAACTTAATATAATGTATGGTCACCCCTAGTAGATTTGGCCATGATACTGCAGTGGTTCACAGTATACCACATCGTAATACTGCCAGAAGTGATCATGCACTCTTAAATTCATACTGGATGTTGACCTATTTATTATGTGATATTGTTTTGAGAATTAAAGGTCTCCCACCAGACGCCTCCCCAGGTGGCGGATAGGGGAATGCCGACCAGATATGATAGGTACCGGAAATATTCCAGGACGTACCAAAACCAGTACTGCTGCCTTGCAGTTAGTAGAGGGATCTACAAAGACCAGGGGAAGATAGCTCTGAACAAAATTTCATGGTGAAAGGAAGCAGTTTTACCATTACCACGCTGAGGCTGAAGATGAATGATATCGACAAGGCTCAGAGAAACAGAGGCGTCTTGAATGTCTACCTTTACTGCAAGGTCGTAGAGCTGACAACTTTACACCGCAAAAGCATATCATGAAATGGTAACATACGGTTCATGGATTCTCCTGGGGTAAAATATTCCGGAGATAAACTAGTCCCTCATTCGGATCTCCGGGCGGGGACTGCTTCAGGGGACTCCAAGAACGGAATCAAGAAAGATCTTAGAATTGGAATGTATGAACGTTATACAAAATGGGCGCTCTTCAGGAGGTGATACGCGGGGCAGAGAAGTACGAGTTGGTCATATTAGTGAGACTAGAAGTCCGGCGGGAGGGTCAAGATAGCATCCGACAGGTAAAGTACACTTTCCATTAAGGGGGAACTAAGTCGAACAATTTCGGAACAGGATTCGTCATTAAGAACATCTTTCCGGGGGTTCAGAATATAGAGTTCATAAAACAAGATGAAATAAATAAATAAACGAAGGAATATCGTACATAACGATACGTACTCGATGGTGCAACACGGTTTTAATAAATGTATATGCACCGACCGATGAGGTTGATGGGAACGACAAAGATATATTCTACGATGAGCTAGAAAGACTGTTTGGCCGATTACTGAAGTGTAATTCGCAAATTGTGTTGGGTGATTTCAACTCAAAGGTAGACGTAGAGGAAAAATATAAACCTACTATAGGCAAATACAGCCTTCACGAATAGACCATCAACGATGGAGAAAGACTAATTAGTTTTGCTGTTTCGAAGAAACTAGATTGTACTTTGAACACAAATAAATACACAAATACATATGACTATCTCCGGGTGGAAAAACTCTCAATCGGATCGATCACGTGATAGACGCAGGTTCACCAACATAATGGACATTAGCTCTTACAGAGGAGCGGAAGGTGACACCGACCATCAGTTAGTGATCACAAAAGTGAGATAAAAGTTATGCATCGCGAACAGTGAAAGCAAGGGATCAAAACAACTTAAATTTGAGGTTAAATGTTTATATAATCCGAGCATAAAAGCAGATTTAAAACTCGAACTCTCAAATAGGTTCAAAATCTTAGCCTACTCGAGTAATAATAAAGATGATAATGAAATTGATGTAAGTAAGATGTGGGAAGCAATTCATGATACAGTTAAGAGCGCAGCGAAGGAACGTGTAGGTGAGAAGAAACAACAGAAAAACAAACTTAGTTTGATGAAGAATGTCTTAATCTTTATGGGGAACGCAAACAAGCCAGGCAACGATGACTAAGTAATAAAAGAGAAGCAAATATCAACCACTACAATAAAGCGAAACGAAACGCCACACACGAGTTCAGAAACAAAAAGCGAGAATATCTAATAGAGAAGATTCAGAAGACAGAGGAAAACGGCAAGACAAATAACATACGAGATCTATACAAAGGGGGTAAACTCGTTAAGAAAAGGTTACTAGCCGAGGTCAGAAATGATTAGAAATGAACGTGGAGATCTTCAGGCGGGATCCGACTAAAATTGTCGATGTGTGGAAAAGTTATTTTGACCAAATTCTTAATGTACACAACGGGGAACAAACAGGAAGTTTCGATCTATACCACACAATCGTGGATCCCTGAACCTAGATAGATCGAGATCGAAATGTCGGTAAAGAAATCGAAAACTTTCAAATCACCAGGAATAGACAATATTCCAGCCGAATTAATTAAAGCAGGAGGAACAGCACTAATCAAGGAGCTACATAAATTGATAAGTGCTATATGGAGAAAGGAGGAGCCCCCAAAGGAATGGAAAGCCTCAATAATCGTTCCGTTTTACAAAAAAGGGGACAAATCGGACTGTATTAATTACCACGGATCTCGTTACTTCCAAACATGTTACAAAGTATTAAGTAATATTCTGTTAACACTCTTAAATGTATACGTAGATGAAATATTTGGAGATCACTAATGTGGATTTAGAAGAAAAAGATTCATGTTAGACCAGATTCTCGCCTCGAGACAAATTTTGGAGAAAAAATGGGAATACAACGGGACGGTTCACCAGCTATTCATTGATTTTAAGAATGTATATGATTCTATCAAAAGGGAAAAGTTATACAGTATCCTGATACGGTTTGCAATTCCGATAAAACTTAATCAACTAATGAAGATGTGTCTCAGCGACCCCATAAGCAGACTACGGATAGGAAATAACATGACAGATAGTTTCGAGATCGCAACGGATTGAAACAAGGCGATGCCTTATCACCACTACTGTTTAACTTTGCGTTCGAATATGCGATTTTAAAACTTAAAGGGGACAAAAAAGGGATTTACATTGAATGGTTTGAATCAACTGCTCGTATACGTGGATGATGTACATTTATTTGATAGGAGACGATATAGATGCACTTCAAAACAACTCAGATGTCCTAGTAGAAGCGTGCGATGAGGTAGGTCTACATGTAACCAAAAAACAAAATACATGATAACAAGCCGAAACACAGGGAATGAAGGATATAAAATCATAGGAATTAATACGACGAGATCACGGAAAAGGTAAACAAATTTAATTGGAAGCTTACGTAACACGGAAAAACGAGGTTATGGTATAAATAAAATTAGTTGAATAGAAATAAGTATCGGGCAATTCATGTATCTATTCAGTCCAAAAAGTTCTAACATCGCGATTAATATCAGGGAAATTGAAATTGAAAATGTAAAGGAATGTAATTCTACCGGTAATACTTCACGGTTGCGAAAGTTGGAAAACGACCCTAGCAAATAAACGTAAATTACGCGCGTTTGAAAATAAGGTTTTGAGAAAGATATAGGGGCGAAAACGGGACGAGGTGACTGGAGAATGGAGGAGACTTCATAATGAAGAACTTTACGGACTGTAGAACTCATTACATGGTTGAAGAATAACGAAATCGAAACGACTAAGGTGGGCAGGCCATGTAGCTCGGTTAGGGGAGGTGGACGAAGATTATATTCTATCTTGGTTGAAAAGCTGGATGGAAATAGACCGTTTGGAAAACTTAGACGACGTTGAGAGGACACCCAGTGTTTAAAGTAATTTGTTTCCATCTGGACTGTTTGGTTTTGCTTTAATGTTGGACCCTAATGTATACAATAGAATAAGCTATAAATATGTGTAAATTCTTGTGTTAGAAAATACCTTTTATGTTAACTTGAGCAAAGATAATCAAGTGATTGAAAATCTGTAATTCAGTAAATATTTATTATAAATCAGTGAAATAGAAACATTATATGATTTTTATTTTATTTCATTTTATTTTTATACTTATTTTATTTTGTATTTTATTTTATATATTATTTTATATTTTATTTTATTTTATTTTAATTGTCTTCTCGTGTGCAATGAACATTTCTCAATATATTATTTGTTTTCATTTCAAAGCTTCATTTGTGGAGGCATTTTCTTCAAAACTGTGGCTCACCTACACAGTGGACTCTTTTGTTTCCTACACAGGCTTTTGGTTTCATTCTCTTCCAATTTGTTCCCGATATGAAATTAAGTCCATTAACTTTAGTACAGTATTTATGGTTCTCTACTACTTCTCCTTTAACAGTAGCATATCAATAATAAATTTGCACCAATAAACACCAACGGGCAGGTGGGGGGGGGGGTCCATTCCGAACCCCACGACTGTGATTTCTGTAGTCAGAATTACAAGTAAACAATCTGTCGGTATATGTGTAACTGAATACCCTAGAAAGACATAGCGTCCACATACGTATTTTAAATTCCTTTTGAGTGTCGTATCCAGAGATGGGCCTCGGGAGGCGCGTGCCCCTTCAAAGAAATAGGATCTGTTTTTGCACTTTTCTAAGTAAATGGGTTGGTTTGTTTCCGAACCAACCTAGAAATATTAGCAGTCACACACCAAGTTCAAATTTATATCGAAAAACACCTATGGGGGCGGGGGACCATTACCGATCCCAAAATTATGATTATTGTTATTAACCCGAAAATGGTGAAAAAGTGACAAAATTTGTGAATTTCGTTCCCTTACAAGGTTATACTGATTTTAATGTCCATAATACCGTTTTTTTACCGGGTACCGCTGCGTCTTCTCTGTAATACCGGATGTTTTAAAATAATGAGAAAAATTATTTATTGTATATGATAAATTTGTTGTAACATAGATTTATATTTCAAGAGACTTTACTATCGGAGGTTCAAATTCAATTCCGGAATTCAGATTTTCTTGGAATTCGGAATGTTGAGACACCGGAAATTCAAAACCGCTTAATTCCTACCTTGCAAATCTCTGGAGATCTGACGCAACGGAATTGCACCTTGTCGATATTCCGACATTGCGAAAACAAAAGTTGTTATTCCGATTCCGGAATTGTGAACACAGTTATTGTGAATACATAAATTTCATTCCGGAATTCCGAATGAGCCTAATTTACAATATATAAGCATACAAGTTATACTATAGTACAGGGATTCCGCCAGATTTTTCAGTTTGTTGGGTGCAAAGTCAGAATTGAGAGGGAGTAAGTGGAGTTTTGCACGGTTTCTAAACCCAACTTAAAAATATTTTTACTGTAAAAAATCGATAAAAACCATGCAAACTGCACTTACACCCTCCTAATTTTTACTTTACAGCTCGCAAAGTCCTGATAGAATCCCTGATTACTGCTATAGTATGTCTCGGTAATATCCTAATGTGTTCTTATTTACGAATGAATGATTTGAAATAAAAACACTTTGATAACATAGCCCCCTCCAATAACGCCAAGTGAGTGAGCCGCCATCCACTGGCTACTGCGACTTTTCTACATGCAGTCATGCAACTACAGGCTATGGCGTGGGTGTGGATGCTACGGTTTCTATCTGTACGAAGACATTTACCGCGTATCAGTTCAGTGTATAAAAGAAGAAAGAAGGTGAAACAAGAGGACAGGAAAGGGCAAGAAGAGTTTTGATTACATGCAATATGCTCATTTCAAGAGCAAGCAGCACTTCAAATATTTCCTCAGAATAATTTATTTTATCGCTGTGAGTGTGGGGCAGATCCACTCACTATACGAAAAGTAGAGCAAATATAAAAGAAAAACAACAAATAATTTATGGACTCCAATTTCATTGAGCAATTTTCTTGGATATAGCACTATCTTGACAAATTTTATAAGTTGAAACACTGGAGAATTTATCAAAAACACTCCGTCTGCCATCTAGTGGAAGTCTGAATAAACGGCAGCAAAAGAATTTCCCAGTTACGGCAAAGCGAAAATTTGTGCTAAGGAATTTATGGGTAGGCAAGAAAAAAATACTTTTGTTTTCTTATTTGTTGATAGGGGGTTTATAGCTCTATGTGCGGAAAGGATATATAATAAAGGTCACAACATTTCAGAAACTAATCACAAAATACCAAGCTGGGGTCCAGTTCGACCCCCGCTCCCCTATTGGCATGTGATTGTTAAGGTAAATTACGTACATATTAATAATGCAAGCATATATACTGGGCTTCCGAACCGCAGTGAATTTTTTCCACTTGAGTTCTGAGATGGTGGTCAAAATCTGTGTTAACGAATCGCTCTTTGTGCTGTAGAATTAGTTTCTACACTTTAAAACACAAATTTACTTAAGATAATAATAGAAAATAATTGAATTCTTTACGCAACCAGTGAACGGGTCTGGAATATGAAAGATCTCACAGAATAGGTTCTACTTCTCTAACTAAAAGATGGGTCATCAACTGTACAATTATTTGTATTTAAAACAAACAGTTATGACTGATTTCCTCCCTCTAAATTATATTTTTATAGTTTACCTAAAAATGTAAATTGAGTGCCGCGACAGCCTCTTAACGACCTTGGCCTGTTCACATGGCTGTATTACGTTCAAGTTTGATCAGCGTGGTCAGCGTAACGACTCTTCGTAGTCGTGTGTCTGACTTTCATGACTACAGTCCGCTAGTTCTTTTATTCAAGTATTTCTCCAATTGTTTTCACAATGCTCGGTCAACATCGAAATTTTGATCCCCACAGGGAATCGAATCCGGAATCTCTCGCACTGAAGTGGAACGCGCTACCGACTACACCAAGCAGGACGTTCTTTACAGTTTATCGTCCGAAATTTAAAAATTGGAACTTAAAATTTATTAATTTATAGCATCATTCAAATAAAGTGTGATGGATTGATTAGTTTGTAAATTAAATATATATTCTTCAAGTTTTACCTTTTCATATCTCGAAATTATATATTTTTTGATAAGGTTTTTTTAAATTTAAGTTATCTGAACCCAAAAGGTTTTGTTGTTCGCTTTGATTTATTACAATTTATGTCCAAGAATGGTACATTCTCCTGCCATCACGCAATATTGTAATTTGGTTTCGTTGTCTTGTCATTGAATTTACACGCGTATTGGAAAGAACAATAGATGTCACGGAACTCAACAAACGAGTGATTATAGATTATAATAAGTTCTTGATGATATAAGTCATTATCCATAAAAGGAGTGTCATATTTGATTTGCACCAATAACAATTAGTGAATTCTATTTGGCCGATTTGAGAGAAAGAGCTCACAACAATGACTGCCTAACTGGATTTTATAACGTACGAGTCATAGAAATTCTGGTTTTAAAATTACTGTTGACTACAAGTACTATTTTGTTGAGTCGAAGTGAATCAGACGTTCAACACCTAGATGGTAAGCTTTATAAAATAGTGGAAAAAGCTTTATTATTACATTGACCTTCCCGTAACTTTTCCGCTAGCGCTTTTAACATGCGCGACGTTTACCTCTAGGGAAACTATGTTTACAGATTAAGAAAAAATCAGAGTACTTTTGAAGCTGCCTAACATGATAAAATCATCTGTTTATATAGCCGTAATTATATTAGTGATTCTTTGTTTTAGACATGGAAAACACGTTTGTTCGGAAACGATTCTTTCAGTCAACATTTAGGAAATAGTTGGAAAGTAATGAGACTGACATGTTCGTGTGTTATTCAAGTGTCGTGACTAGATTTATTTGGGCTAGAGTGGACGAGTCATCAAATGTTTGATGTGTCGTGACTCAATCAGTACAATATGTAATTTTAGAATTTTAAAGCAAGCATGCCATTTTAAAAGTTTCTTGACCTGAAGGTTAACAATTTTTGTAAGTGACCCGTTTCAGATTTTAAAATTCGATCTAAATGAAAGTAAAAAAAAAGCGGCCAGGTTTGCCTCATTGCTGTAACTAAATTAGCAAACCTGCGAGGCTCAAATTTTTACAGTGTATTTACGAGGAGTTCACGACAACTATTCCCGCGAAAACTCGTCCCACGACAATTCGACCAAGTCAATTCGGCCTGCGACAATTCCGCCTTTGCGACAACTAGCACCTATGAATTCTGCCGCATGATATCTTGCTCCACGACAACAAGCCCCTATGGCAACTCGTCCCAGAACTACTGGTTTCGCAACAACTGTTCCCTACGATAGCCCGCCCTTCGACATCTCATTCTAGGACAACTGGTCCTGCGAGAATTCGTCCCGCGTTAACTAGCCTCTATTAGGGTTCGCCCCAAAATATCTCGTTCCAGGACAACTGGTCCCTCAAAACCTTGTCCCGCGACAACTCGCCCTGCGAGAAGTAGTGCAGCGAAAACTCGTCCAGTTAAACTGGTACCTACTACGTCTCACGAAAACTAATCCCGCGACAACTGGTCTCCATGACAATTCGTCCCACGTAAAAAGGTCCCGCGGAAGCCCGTCCTGTTACAACTGGATCCTACAACATCTCACCCTACGACAACTGGTCCCACGAAAACTTGTCCCGCAAGAGCTTTTTCCTACGACATGTCGTCCAACAACATCTCGCACGACGATACCTGGTCCCGCGAAAATTAGCCCCAGGACTACTGGCCCTTAAGGCATCACGCCCCACTATATACAACCTCTATGACGCCTAATCTCGCGAAAACACGTCCCACGAGAACTGGTCCCCAAGATATCTCGTCCCACGACAACAGGTTCCGCAAAACTCGTCCCGCTACAACTGGTTAATACGATAGTTTACCCCACATCTTGCCCCACGAAAACCCGTCCTGTGACAACTGATACCTACGACAGCTCCACCCACGACATCTCGTCCCACGAAAACTGGTCCTCACGACAACGCCCCACCATTTCTTGCCTCACTCTAACCCGCCCCTATAACAACTGGCTCCTCCAAACCACGCCCAGCGAGAACTGGTCCCTGTGACATCCCGGCCCTCGACATCTTGCGCCACGACATTTAATCCACTGAAAACTCGTCCCGCGATGACTGGTCCCTACGACAACTGGTTTCGCGAAATTTCGTCCCGTGAGTCCCCATGACAACCCGTCCCCTATGATAACTTGTTCCACGACAACTGCTACATATGACAACTCGTCCGTGTATTCTTTACCTTAGTATTCTTTTCTGGATATCGTACGAACTGCGTCTTCACGGTCATTGCAACCTAGTCGAAAAATTTTCAAGACGTTTGGGAAAATATATGAAGTTAATGTTTAGAACACCACACACGAAGAAAACCATAGTTTTGTATACCTGAACAACAGTTTTTAATGAATTTGTGATTGATTGGATTATTATTAACGCCCTTGAGCTTCTAAGGAGAAACCTACAGTTCTTGGTAAACTGGACTTCGAGCCGCTACGTTCAATATAGGGTTTAGCGGGAATTAAACCCGTGACCAGCCGTCCTAACCCCTAGGCCACTCTGAGGTCGCGATCTAGTTGTATATTAATGTACCTAATTACTAATAACAGTAATTACAGGAATTCTTGAAACTTTCTGTCAGTTTCGGTATTGGTGATATGGTATATATTTAAGAAACAATACAATTTTAATCTAATTTCCTTTTTGATAGTAATTCAGAAATTCTTCCTGAGATATATAGTCAGTATGTGATCATTGTGGTGATAATAGTTGGTAACTGTTTTAAGAACATCATGAATTTTTCTTTAGCTTCTCTGGATGTGAATCCCATCTCTGCCATGGATGTAACAAGGAGTCCAATTCCTTTCTGTCGAGATCTCCACTTATTACAAGTTTCTCTTGGCGTACTCGCACGCCAATATTGTATTAGCTAAGTGATCACAGTATGTAGGCAAATAGATGGTATATTTAATACTATAGTTAAGATTTATAGTGATAATGGTTCATTATAAAACTATGTAATTTACTTCACTTAGAGGGACAGTTTTGTTTAGATTGTACTACAGATACTACTGCTAACACCCAATGAATATTGGCACTTTTTCTTCCGTAACCCTTTTAGTTGTTAATGTTTTCATTTAGTAAAACGATTTTCACTATTATTAGTATGTCATGTTAAAGGTTTATAGCGACAACCCTTTTAAGTTAATGGAGTAATTGGAATGTGTCGTCGGCAATTCAAAGCCTTCTATGTGCATTTTCATAGTTTTTTTTCAGGTGAAACAAAAAACAGTATCCTCGTCACATTTTTCAGTTGATAAAAGTAATGTTATAATTAATATTTGATGTTACTTGCAGCATCAAAAATAAATTATAACATTACTTTTCTCAACTGAAAAATGTTACGATAATGTTTTTGTTTCTGTTTATTGTTTCTCCTTAAAAAAATATAAAAATGCACATAGCAGGTTTTGAATTGCCGACGACGCCGCATTAGAAGGAAATACAACACAGTGACGAAAGATGTCAAATTTAATTTCCATTTCTTACAAGTAGATCGAATAACACTTCAATAGAATCGGCTTTAGTCTCTCTAAGTAACTACTTCAAGAATATATATTTTTTCCTAATTTTACGAAGGATAGTTTCTTTTTCTGGCAAGATATTTTAGAAGACAGAACACTTTCTTAGATGTGATCATTTAATAATTTTGTTTCATATCCTGTTTAAGAGAAAATATTGGGCAAAGTTTGTGATCTAAACTGTACATGATATAGTTCTATTCTGAAATCACAATTACTTCATGCTATAAAATATACAGATTCTAGAACGTATCTCTCTTGCGTACATATTAAGATATACATTTTCATTACAGAGCAATTTTCAACAGTTTTTTTCTGAATCAACTTTGGTGTTGACAAATTTGCTCTTTTATACTACCTCGAAATATGGTATTGCATTTTAATTTTTTGTTTGAAACCTTTGACGGAAACCATCAGTAGAATAAGATTATGATTCAGGGGCAACTCGATTGATGCGAAACGTACTAAAATTGTAGTTAACATTTTATTCGTGGGTAATAGAAATAGACTGAAAAAATGTAATACCAATAACAACACTGATTATCAAGTTTGCAACCTTGTTTTTATTTCCTGGGAAATATATTGTAAGTATCAGTGTGATCACTGCTGCGAAATCTAGAGCCAGATTAGGGGAGTGTCTAAAGGAACTACAGCCCATTGTCCAATCTCGTTAGTCAGTCAGAATCAATTTCCTAGTTAACAAGTGCTTCAGTTTCAGACTATTGATGTTAATTCATAAGTAAGGTGGGTATCTGAGAATTACTTTGCTATCTTACATTTAAATAGAGGAATATAAAGATTCCATGTCCGACAATATAGTAAAGAATAAATATTACTGCTCAATATTTAGTAAGTAAACTGTACAAATATAAAAATACAAATTAAGATACTAATTCTATTTCGTTTCGTTTGCATTTTAGTTTCGTTTGTATTCGATTTATCTACAAAATCTTTAAATTTACTAAGAATATTTTAAAACGCCCTGATTCATTTAAACTCTGAATGTGGATCTAATAAAAATCACCTTTATAATATCCAGTGTTATGCGTAGATAAAATCATTTGTTCATATAGTCATAATTATTTTAGTGATTCGTTGTTTCTGTCATGGTAAACACGTTTGTTCGATTCTTTCAATCAGCATTTAGAGACAGGAAAATAATGAGACTCTAACATGTTCGTATATTATTCAAGTGTCGTGACAAGTGTCGGGAATATATTGATTTGAGCTGACTGGACGTTTCGTCAAAGAGTTAGTGCGTTGTGACTCAAGTAATATAATATGAACTTTGAGATTTTTAAACTAAGTGTGACATGTTTATTAGTTTCTTGATGTGATGGTTAATAATTTTTTGTAAGTGACCCGTTTTAGATTTTAAAACCCGTCTATATGAAAGTAAAAAAAGCGGCCAGATTTGCTTTATTGCTGTAACTAAATTAGCCAACTTACGAGGTTGAAAGTTTTACGCTAAATACAGTGGGTCGACATAAATACAGTGCAAAGACATAAACCGTGGTCATAGCTTTGACTTGGTGGAACCCGACTTAGTCTAAGCCGCGACTAAGAATGGATTGCGAAGACCAAGTTTTGCTTTTAGTTTGACAGTAATCGAAGTGTTGGAACGTTGTAATTTGATATTCGTTGTTCATTTGTTCCATCTCCAAGCTACGCAACAAACAGAGTGGCCAGATCAAGAATGTGGGAAAGTTGCTGTAGTAGAAGCAGAAATTACTAAAACAGACGGGATTGACCAAACAAAAGATTGGGGTCATAAAGTAGTTTTCTGAAGGGAAGGGGGGAGTTAGCAAAAAGAAAGATATAATAATAATAATAATAATAAGGTCCCAAGCTCTTTCTGTCCTCTCGATAAATATTCAAAAGTTGAACCTACATGTTTACAAAACGGTTATTCTGCCGGTAATATGATTCATAAAGGTACAGTACGGGATGGAGCCAGGGTTTTGTAGAAGGAGAGACGAGGGTGTTTCAAGGTTAGGAAGCGATGGGATTATGAACATTAAAAGTAACTTAACAAGGTAGTCTCATACAATAACAGTTGCGTAAAAACTATATAATCTTCGAATGTAGTTTCAATGAAGGAAGTGGACGGATACATGTTTTTTCTATTACGGTTCTTTGAAGATTGTGCAGTATGGCCGTTTACTGCTCTTCGTGTAATTTGATTTCTTAAACGTTTATTGTCGGGTTTCAATGTTTTGCACCAAAACACTAAAGTTGGAAATCGTTATTTCGTTCTTCATAGGACTATGTGAATACGTGTACTTCGTACTCAATTAAAATTATCTACAAATAAGCGTTGATTCATTAAAGAGACGCGTGTGACGCAGTGACCTTCTAATAATTTCTACGATTTACCTTACAAACGGAATTCCAAATACTTATAACGTACTAGTTCATAAATTTTGAATGAGAAAATAATTTCAATGTTGTACAATTACAAATTAGGTTATCTTCTTTCTAAAATCCTGTTACAGCGTTAAGCAAACTAGATTACATATTCTAAACCTACACCAAGGTAGGTCAACGAGATTAAAACGCCAATTTTCATGGACCTTCGTTAATGTGTTTCTTGTTGTGAAGGAGAAAATGTACATCAGTTGAACAGGATCAGTGTTCGATTTCTAGCGAGGATGGTTGGGATTTCTCTGCAAAAATCATCCCTGGCTCTGTTTACATATCTCTAGGCTGGGATATGGACGATTCCAAAATACCGTATAATATATTTGAAAGCTTATTGAAAGCTGATTTATTTCATCGACACAACAGGCCTTAATGCCTATTTATAGTGTCTACAATAATTGTTACAATTAATGACACAAATAATAGAACATCTATACCAGTTTTCTTGTCCAAAAAGTTTATTTTTCTTTCTCTTTCTCATTCTTTTTTACAATATATTCTGTATTAATCTTTTGTACAGTTCTTCCGAATTTCCAAATATGTCCAAATTTGTACAATTCTTACCTATTGCATTATAAGTAGCACTAGTTCTCCATGTAGGTGACACATTTAATACGTTTGTACGAGCTTTTCTGCAGTATAATAGGCCACTATTTCCCTCGCGCATTCTGAGGGATGGGACCTTAATAATTATTTTTTCAATTAATTCGGTACAGTCTATTTTATTGTGCAAAAGTCTGTACAAGAAAAGTAAGTCGTTTAATGTTCGTCTTTGATCAAATTTCTGAAATTTAAAATTATCGATTAAATTGTTGTAAGATTCGTATTTCGGGTAGAAACCCGTATTTCGGGTTTGTATGTGAGAAAACGTAAAAATTTGCTTTGTACGTGTTCGATCTTCTGGCTACTAGCTTTCATAGAGGTATTCCATATAAGTGAGGCATATTCAAGTTTGGACCTAACATAGGAATAGTAAAGAGTTTTCAAAGTGCTATCATTTGCAAATTCTTTGGTTGTCCTAACAAGAAATCGTAGGTTTCTATAGGCATTATTGTCTACATTTACCACATGTGGCGAAAAGGTTAGTTTATTATCGAATGTAATACCTAAATCTTTAATTGTATCCATTTTTTTAAGCTTATTCCATTGATCGAGTAAGTGAAATAGTAAGTTTTTTCCCGTCTGCTATAGGTCATGGCTTTACACTTACCAATATTTGTTTCAAGTCTATTCCTAGAACACCATTTCAGTATACTGGACAAATCCTGTTGAAGCAGTAGACAGTCATCCAAGGACTTTACATTGACACATATTTTTAAGTCGTCTTCAAACAACAGCTTACGAGAATTTTGAATATAGTGTGGTAAGTCATTAATAAATAATAAAAACAGAAGAGGACCAAGATTAGATCCCTGAGGAACACCGGAACCGACATAAAAGCAATTGGTTTTATTTTCTTTGTATAGAACGGATTGTCTACGGTTACTTAAATAAGACTTGAAGAAATGGATTATAGAAGGACTAAAACTGAACGTGGAAAGCTTTTGAGTTAGTATATTATGGTCTACAGTATCGAATGCATTTTTAAAATCCGTGTGTACAACATCTACTTGTTCTTTATTGTCTAAGGCGGAAGCTATGAAGTCTGTAATTATAGCCAGATTAGTTGCAGTAGATCTTTTCTGTAAAAAGCCATGTTGATATATTGAAAGTACCGGCTTAACATGCTGCATGACCTGATCATAAATGACACTTTCAAATACTTTAGCAACCGTTGACAATATGGCGACAGGACGATAGTTGTCAACTTTATTTTTATTGCCTACTTTCGGAACTGGACATATAATTGATTCTTTTCACATATCCGGAAATACACTTGTTCTTATTGATAAATTAAATAACGTATATAGCGGTTCTTTTAAAATATCACTACAACCCTTCACAATATAAGCTGGTATATTATCAGGCCCAACTGCCTTATTCGGTTTCATTTTCTGTATGGCCTTTTGAATGTCACTTGTACTTATTTCTAAAACGTGGAATAAGTTCTGACATTCCTCCTTTGAGTCTTCATCAAGTATATTGTCAGTCGTTTTAGTTGAGGAAGATTTATGGTAAATAGATTGAAAATGCTGAGCGAAAGCAGTGGCTACCTCATCGTTGCCAGTCAGGTTCTGTCCCTCATATAGCATGGGTATATGGAGAAATATGACGTGATTTATTTTTGATATAGGACCAGAAGTGTTGGTCTTGTGTTATATTATTTTCAGCATTAGAAAGAAACGCATTATGTGCTTTTTCAATTTCCCGCTTCACTTCCTTACGTAATCTGCAGTACCCTTTATAGTGATATTGATGATCGGTCGTTCCCTCACCCTTAAGCCATTTAACTCGTTGACACCATTTCATTTTTATTTTGGCTATTATACTTTTTGTAAACCAGCAAGGAAAAGTTTTTGTCGTTGGCCGTTTTTTTGGAATACACTTTTGAAATATTGCATAAATTACTTTATAGAACTCATCAACTGCTTCATTCACATCCGTATGTTTTTTAACTTTTGCCAATCTACTTTAGCTAATTCATTATAAAGATATGCATAATTCCCTTTCTGAAAATTGAACCCTAGTATATTTCTTTTATTTCTGAGTTTAGGTGATCGAACGCGTGGAAAACTTATACAAAGTGATGGATGGTAAGCATCCTCTTTAACTAATGGATGTAGTTCTCTAACTACTGTTACATTTGGAAGGTTACTGATTACTAAGTCTAACGTTCTCCCTAAGCTATTTGTAACATTATTATGTGATTCCATGTCATAATATAACATAAAATGATAGAAACTCTGGCATTTATTTGTTGATTGCCAAATCAAAACTTTTGCTGGTAATGGAGGGAAGATTTATATCACCGACAAGGAGAACAGTGCTACCTATTATGCAATTAATTGCAATAAAATAAAAAAAAAATACTCATACAATGAAATATCAGAGTTTGGTTCAAAATACACAACATATATATAAAGCGGTTTGGAATTTATCATTGTTTTCACAAGAATACCCTCAGGGTCCTGTCCAGTAACAAATACTTGAGTGACATCCAGGCCCCGAACTGCCAGTGAACCCCCTCCCCCTGTTGTTTTCCCACTGTTTTGGTAGTCTCTGTTTCTACTGTAAACTCTGTATCTATTATCAAAAAATTCAGAATCAAAATAATCACCAGATAGCCAGGTCTCTGTTATTGCTACAAAGTCATAATTGTTTATTGAAATGTTTCTAGAGAATTCACATGCTTTATTTCTGAGTGATCTCGCATTCATACAGTACATTAGAAAATGTTCATTGGGTACGCTATTATTAGTACAACTACTGTCATTTGTTCTTCATCCATCACTGAACACATTTTTAAGAGTTTTACCTCGCTCAAGGTCAGTATCCTTTCCTTGTCAATAAATGCTATTTTGACCGCCCCTTCCTCTTCGAGCAGCATTTCTTGTTTGTCTGGATGGTTGAGACTCTCCGACACTTGTCGCCGTAGCCTCAGCGGGAGACCACACAAAAGAGATAGTATTTCTTTCCACATCTGGATCCTTTGAAGCACTCCCTTTGTTCACATTCACTGAGCACGCACCAACAATATCTTTTAACCTTCTTTCGTCTTCGTTTCGCAGATTCTCCAAAGTGTAAGACTTCCCATCGATATTAAGTTTATCAAATTGCAATCTCGCCCATTGTCCACGTTCCTTAGCCTGAATTCGGTAACCGTTAAGTTCTCTTCTAATGTTCCTGACAGCGAACGAAAAATCTTCACTTATGCGCACGGGTGTCCCTTTAGCACAATATGCACTTTTTAATATTTCTTCTTTCCTTTTGTAAAATGAAAACTTAGCAATGATCGGTCTGTTTTTCCCCTTACCCAGTCTGTGCGATCTGTCGATATCGAACGGATTCAGTTCAATTTGGAGCTTCTCCTTAACAAAGGCTTTAACCAATCTTTCACAATCGTCCCAAGATTCATTTAGCCCTTCCTCAATATTATAGAAAATAAAATTGTTTCTGCGCGATAAATTTTCAAGTTTATCAATCAGTCTATTATTAGTTTCTAATTGATTTTTAAGTTCTATATTTTCTTGCCTTGCTATTTTTAATTCACCAGCCAAGTCGTCTAAGCGTTTGCCCAACTCATTTGTTGTTGTACATAAATTTGATATTTTTCTGTGCATGACATCGAGTTTAGAAATAACATCCTCTAGTGTGACAGGACCCGGATTTAACTCTATATTACCGATTACCAACAATATGGCAAGTAGTAGTACCACGAAGTATAAACTTTCCGTTGAGACAATTCGTTCACACTGCTTGCGGGGACACTTTAGTCGCACTCTCCCACACCACAAGCCTATTCTCACACGCCAAGTTTGGGTATCTGTCCCCATGTTGTCACAGTTCACTACGTTCAGGAGCTTCCCGCACACACAATATCTAACTAAGGCTTACCCCTCTCTGGAAATTGTACAAATCGAACATTAGCCAGGATGGAATGCAACGGCGAACCATTGTTACTGCGGTGATGAGCTTGCCAATTTTTTAAGCTAAAGAGTTAATAATATTACTAATAGGGCCGCGGTAGCTAAGTGATTAAGCCTTCAACTCTGGTGCATGGGGTCCCTGGTCCGATCCCAGTTCGTTTCATGTTGGCTTTGTGGTGGACAAGCAGCGTGTCTGGGTTTCCTCGGGGTTGTAGCGTTTTCTCCCACATTCTTCATTCCACTAATAGTCACATCATCATCACTTCGGGCTGAGCCAAAGTTACCTAAAGGTCTTAAAGTAAAATTCCATTAAATTCGACAGAAATAAATAATAATAATAATAATAATTGTCCATTTTTCAGTAAGTCCATGCGTTTTAATTACGCTGTTTTCTAAGCTTAATATTTTAAGATTCACGGAAGCACCGGCATCATCACCGTTTTCTAAAATACATTTCAATGATGTCCTTTAACATTATCTGAAAAGTAACTGTCTCGAATCAACAAGACGTCATCTCAATCTGCTATCTATTAGCTATTTTGATCCCACAAAAACTCTGCCTTAATGAGATGGTGTAACTGTCAAAGGTACCAATAAGTCCTAAAATATCCTTGTAGTCCTGAAGTAAGTCCTTCCCTATCAATAAATAATTGTGTTAGTTATTGATTTCCCAATAGCTATTAAACTTGGTAAATGTATACCTTAATTTCCACATTCAAATGCAGAGAGAAAGAGAGATAGAGAGAGAGGGAGAGAGAGAGAGAGAGAAAGAAAGAAAGAAAGAAAGAAAGAAAGAAACAGAATTGCAGCTGTATCTTTAACGATTCATCACGTTGCATTCGAAGTTAAAACATTAATTGTACACATTTTGAAGTGGAACAAAAATATCTTTAAATGCTGCAAGGCCAAAAATTTTGTATGGTTACTTTGTTTTGTGTTTTGCCTGGAGAATATACGCTTATAAAGTCACATAAATATATTCATATTTGTTAAGAGATACCGTAATATATATTTTATATTTATATGCACTTAAGTAGAAATATGAGATAGACATTTGGGAGCAAAATGGTATATTTTCAATAGTTTCGTGAGATTTGTAAGGCTAGGGATCTGGCAACGGTGATCTAGCCTATCGACTGAAACATCTCCCATTAAGCACTGTATTCCGTTGCCCATTGAGACTGTACATACATACCATTTATTTGAGTAATTTCTGTTCTTAAAAACGTGTGTCCGAACATAATAGTAGTTTACGATAGGATTTCGGATATCGGAATACTTCTAAATATGCAAATTAACAGAAAGGACCGCTAAAATTAGTACCATACACATTGGGCCGCAGGAAAATTTTCATTTTAATAAATTTTAAACAAATCTCCGCGGGACATTTGGAAAATGTACCTTGCAAGACATCTAAGCAGAGAGCTAAGGAGAGAGTTAAGTCGTAGGTTTCCCACCCTTTTAGACCATGAGGAATTCAATTGCATATAGCTCATCTCTATCTCACTTGTCGTTACTATAATCTAAGGGAGACACAAATAGAGAATACTAGGCGATTGAAAAGGACCTGCCACTTTTAGTCAAAGTCGTTGTTTCCTCACTCTTTCAGACCATAAAGACTCCAACGATGTCTGACTTATCTCTGTCTGACTTTTAGTTAGTGATATATAGATGTAGGAACATGGAGAATTCTAATTGATTGAAAAGAACCTGACTGTTTTAGAGTTAACATCATAGTATTGCGCACCGTTTCAGAACATACCAAATCCAACGGTGTATCGTAATGCTCCTTTGGGAACACTCTGTTGTTTGTGGAAATATAGGTAGAGACAAAGATACACGGGGTATGAGTGTTGCCCATCACCAGTTTTATTATAAAAATAATATAAGTTCTTTAGATTAATAAAAAGAGTCTCCCGTACCAAAGTAATTATACTAACTGAAAAGTTATAATATAACTTCTCTGGCTTCTTCTTCTTGGGTATAGCACCAGTCCGCAGCAACTGAGTGCAGGAAGGAAGGTACCAGTCCGTCAGCAACTGAGTACAGGATTTTGTGCCAGTCCACAGCAACTGAGCACAGGTTCAATTAGGTAGCCCACCTGTCCGACAGCAACAGAGTGAGCAGGATAGGAAACACTCCAGTCCGACAGCAACTGAAAAAGCGGGTTTAGAAAGCACACCAGTCTGACAGCAACTGAGTGTACAGGTAAGAGGAGAGAAGTGATCACCCGGGGAAGTGATGGTTCATATTGGTGTATCGGTGTTTTATAGATCCAAATTTGTTGATGTCGCTAGCTCTTCCTTTCGTATCGGTGGTAGCTCCATCGGTGGCTTCTTGATGAAACTCAATTTGTCGTCTGCGCTGTTTACGTTTCCTCTTGATTGTTTGTGTTGTAATATTTGTATCACACACGTAGTACACACTACTATCTTGTTTATATTTTGATTATGAGCGACACGTGCTGAGCACGTGGCACGGCACTTGGAACGTTACATTCCCCCTCCCCCGTTAAATATAGGGACACAGTTATCTGGGGAACTATATTTCTAATTCTTCTGTCGTAGAACTTTCCATCTCCATAATTTACACTATTCACTTATAACACCATATTAAAAAACTATACATCTGTCGGTTATATATCATTTACTCTACGTAGTTTTGAAGTTCGGATATCAGTTATTTGCTATTCCAAGCAGATTCGAATTTTAGGACGTCATTATCCTCAGGGTAGCAAGGTGTATCCAATTGTTCAATACTTATATACAAGATCACTGATTGATGTCGGTAAACTTGCACTATTCAGTTCCATAATTTGTGGTGAGAACTTTTGTTCTTTGTTTGCACTGTTATGAGTGGTAGCACTATAAATGTCTGGAATCATGTCAAGTGATAGACTGTCCGGGGATTTTGCATGATTGGTCATTAAAGTCCTTTGAATTTTAAACCACTAATAAACAATAATAATTGCTATTACTAAGGCCAATATGCTAAGGACAACCATAGTTTCCAGTATGGGCATTATTTCTGCAATATATAATTTAGGCCTTTTGTATTAATTTGGCGATTTTCGTAAGCGATAATATGTGAAGTACAATATAATAGCAATAATTAAAAATAAAATTTTCTGGCAACAGTATGGTTCAACTCTGCCGGAGTTATATTTGCTGAGCTCTAGTGGAACGAACAGACAGATAGGACAAAACCTATATCTTCCCTTGTTCACTGACGTTCATACGAAGACATTGTTATATTTAGACCTTTGTTCAGTTAAGAAGTAAATGTTATAACGTACTTTCTTTGTGAACATACTCTCTGGTGGAATCATAATACATAATCAAAACTTGGAGTGCTAAAATTCGGAAAGTCTTAAAAAAAATGATTTGTTTTTCTTTAAATTGTCAACTAACTTTCATACTTTAATATGAGTATGATGTCCTTAACATACAGCGATTCTAATGACGTGATAAGATAATTTAAAGTTATATAAAACTTGGGTCCTCTTAAGTTTAAAACTGTTTTAGTTTTAAGGATATTCAAGTTTCCGTGAACGACAGAATAAGCAAAAGCGTCACTTGCCAGATGGAAAACCTTGTCGTGCCAGGTAAACTAAGAACATAATAATATTTTAAATATATGTTTCTAACATTCTTGTACATGAAATAACTCATGCAAAAATAAGATGATTTGATAAAACGGCAGTGAAATTACTATTTGGCTGTTTCACGTGCCATGAGCCACATGTATGTTTTAAGTCCTTCAGCAAAAGGCATCTCGATTTTCAGGTAGGTGTCAGTATCTCTGTTGAAACTACTAACCCGGTAGTAGCCTAATGAGATTGATAGAAACTCCAAAAACTTCAGTGAAGATAGAGGATTGCTATAATTTTGGAATTATACTAATATAAGTGAAATGATGAAGATGGTGTAGTGAAATAATGAAATGGTGAATGTATAAAAATTAATAATTATTTAATCGTTTCAGGTGTGATGCAAAATTCTGTGAAGGAAAACGAACAGCATCAAACAGGAATCTAGCCACATGCAATGAAGAAACACCATTTAGTTGTTATAAATCTCGTCTTGCATATAATTGTACCATCCCAAATTGAAGTGGGAGCTATGGACGTATTAAAATATACTTCACTTCAAGATTATTACTACCAGGTCTCTCAGTCACTACTCAGTATATGTTTAACCGTTTTTCCTAATGCCGATATCATTGTAATTCTCTACTCGAATGGAAGTGAATATTTTCTGCAAGCTTTCATTGAACAAACGTCACTGGTGAGTATACCAATGCTTATCCATAAAACCGATTCCCTGCTTCAACCTAGAACTTCACAAGATATTAACTACATAAGACAAAACGATGTCATAATAATATTTGTGAAGGACGACGATGATTTGCAGTGTTACGCAAAAGGTATTTGTGACGTTTATAGCAACAGCAAGGCGCATTTTCTTCTGGTATATAAATCAACCAAATATCAATCTACTACCTTCAACATATGAGCGTTGCTGACTAAAGTATTTGAAAGACGAATTCTGAAACTTGTTTTTATAGGTACTAGAAGTGTCAAAATTGACAATGGTAGTGAAACTATTTCTTGGTCTGAATCAAGTCTGATTTCATTTGTTTCGTACAATCCTTATATACGAGAGTTTCGCAAGGACGACGTGACAGTTGAGACTTTAAAGGATGGAGCCATTAGGTTATTCAGTAAAGATTCTTCGGAGATAACAAACCTCCAAGGATATCCACTCGCAGTAACATCTCTCTACACTGAATTTATGCCCATATACTCGTTTTTGAAGAAAGGTAACACTTATGTTTCACAAGGGTATCTTTCAGTGATCTTGAGTGAATTAAGCAAATATATAAATTTTACTGTACATTTTGTTAAGGTAAATAATTGGGGACAATTTGGAACATTGCAAAGAAATGGTAGTTGGACAGGTGTTGTAGGAGATCTTGCAACTAAACAAGCAGATATGGGATATACGACAGTAACAATTCTACACAAAAGAGCTGAGGTCATAGAATATTCCACATTTTGTGGAAATTTTCCAGTAGTAGTTGCTGTTCCTAAAGGTGCAGAAATGGCTACATGGAATTCGCTATTGACAATTTATAGCTCTTATGTTTGGTTATTGATAGCCGGAGCATTTTTTAGTTATGTTGTTGTAGCTGTGTTGCTTGAACTTGTTTTCTTACCTAAAGAAAGATGTGATTGGATTTCCGTATTGTTAAGAATGTATGCAATTCTATTACAAATATCTGTATCGCAACCAGACTTAAGTCCAATGCGCATGATTCTCTACCTGCTTTTGTCTTGTAATAACAACATTATATCTAAGTGTATTTGTAACTGTGCTTACTATTCCACAGTCTTACTCAGACATAAGTACATTAAAAGACTTAGCAGAGTCCAATGTTAAGATAAGTGGTCTTAGTTTTATCAAACATTTCTTAAATGATCCAGTAAATCCAATTTTATGGTCTCTACATCAAAAGTACATACTCAAAACAGATACGTTTACAATCAGAGACATGTTGGAGGATAGACAGATAAGTTACATCGACTTTGAACCAATATTGAAGTACGTTGCAGCAGAAATGCAAGCTTGCTCTTTGTGTGCTAAGGGTTTCCATTTGTTAGAGGAGCATCTAGGACAACAACAAATAGCTATCCCCTTCACAAAAGCATTTCCATTTTCTAACCGTTTCAATATTCTTATTGGGCAAATGCATGAAGCGGGGTTAATATCGAAGTGGAAATTGGATGAGATATGGCAGTTGCAAGTGAAGAGTGTTTGCCATTCACCTTGTAATGCTTTTAAAGCTATATCATTGAAACAGATCGGATTCATGTTCTATTTAATTCTTTCGGGATGTGCTTTTGGTGCAATTACCTTTTTAATTGAAATGATTTATTTTTCACTGAAACGATAGTCGAACGCATATTCATTTAATGACAAAAGAATCTCTCGTAAGCAGACTTCAAATTAAAAACTCAAAGAAGGTAAAATACATAACTCTCTATATATGCCTTAAAGCTAAACATTATAACTTCTGCGTTTTTGTAAAGTCTAAATGGATTATTCGGTTTGTTGAAGTTTTTAGCCTTTCATGGTTTGGGCTATTGTATTATACTTTTAATGCTTATATACAAAGAAGTGGAATTTTATACGCATTTATTTTCATACATATTATGCTACACTAATGTTTATTAAAGCAATTTTGGCTTAAAGTACAGCAAGATACAGACATATTTTTATTATTAGGTTTACAACATAGCATTGAGGAGTTGCAAATATATCCCGTCAATTTCTACTGAGCATAATTTGAATATGATTGTCTTTCATGTCGCAATAATGTATTAATTTTGGAATAGCAATGTGTAGATAATACAGAAAAAAGTTTTCTTATATTATTGCTAATCTGTGAACTAATTATTATTTTACTCCACACTTTATTTCACACAAGTGATTTATAGAATTTATTCCCAAAATGTAACATATCTGGTAAAAAAAACTGTATTTCATTATTACAAGATAATTAGTAGCTTGTTCTGTGAAATTTCACGGGTAAGGTGGTAAACAGGATATGAGAGAAGATAATGCATTTGAAGAATTAATCGTTTATATTTTAATTCACAATTACTAAAGCAGTATACCAAGAGGTTAAAAGTTATACTATCTGAATAAGTGAGCGTTTCAACCACTTGGTATTCAATAGTATTACATTCTCCGTTTACATAAATATTCTGGTTTTATGGTTAGCGTTGCTGACTTCAGATTGAGATGTTCCGAGTTCAATTCCCGGTGATGCCAAGGATTTTCCCAAGGCATGTGAGTCTGGATCTTGTATCATGTGTGTCTATTTCCTTGATCTTTATCAATATACATAGTCAGTCAGCCTTTGAAACTCAGTCTGATCGAACGTGTTTAAGATGTTCTACGAAGTGCTGCAACATTCAAATGCCACTACATGACTTAGCGAGAGCTTTGCAGAAACACCATTCCTGGCTACCACTCTGAACTTATTGATGTCTTCTTTTGCTGCCTGGAATTTTGCCTAAGTGGTGGATTACGTGATTGGTCACTACATCTAATTATAAGGTACAATGCTTACGTCTACATGGGGCTCTGTGAATCGGAAATAGGTTCTCAAAGTACTATTTGGGCGTTGCTAACCTTTATCAGTATTCTTTAATTTTTGAAACGAATTACTTTAACATTGTAATAAGCTCTGTTGAATCTAATAATAAACTTCTTTTAGTTTAACAATTGATGATCACTAGATTCAACCATAGTTTATTTAAATCAGTTTTTTTGTATATTTTATAATTTCTTTATCTTTACTATCAATGATACCCGTGCTGATCTTATTTAGAAGAAGAACATATTGAAAATGTCTGTGCGTAGCTTGAATCTAACAATATCATATTATTTCACTTACTAAAGATATACGCCAGCAGTATATCGGTATGGATTCCATATTATATGAAGTGAGCACACAATTAGTTAATTGTATTCCTTATTTATATTGTATTATTATTCCTTATTCCATAGCTCTATTTCATTATTCCTAAAATTTCATTCACCGAGAGTAAATTATTAATTGTAGAAACAGTAGCCCTGAATTCCTCTTGAAACAAACAAATAGTTTGCATATAGATGTCCTGTTCAAACTATTTAAGAAAATTTCTACCTAAATTCAAGTATAAAGATCCGTCAGTGGAAACAGACCATCTCATATATCTGCACGTGTAGAAGCCTGAGCCTTAGATGCCTAAAAGTCATAAAAATTCTAATTCGAAGTGTAGAGGCTGAAAATCAACGAAATTTTTGTCACTGGAAGGTGGTTACGTTGTAGACCGGCATATGGCAATCAGGTCGCAGGCGTATTTGAAGCTGTGCTAGTGTGAATTACAGACGTGCAGAGATTTGCCTTCCGGAATATCACGGATACCAGTAAGGAAGAGCAGCGAATAGTCGTGCGTTTCCAGGTTGTGGAAGATGCGAGACATTCACCATTGACTGACGGAAGTGTATGGGAACATTGTTATCTCTGTCGTAGGTGATGGAGTGAAGTCGAAGGTTTCGCGAAGGAAGAACGCCACTGCAGGATGATCCACGACCTACACTATATGTAAACCAATCATCATGCTTGAATCGCCCCTGTGATCTGCACAAAGTTTTTTATTGTACACCGTCAATACTGTTGGATGATGTCATTCGTTCTGATGGTGATTGTTGGTTTACGTCATAAATCGTTCTGTAGTGATGTTCTCTCTTCACGAAACCCCCGATTACACTCCTTCACTCCTGACAGTGACAAACAATGTTCCCTGTATACTGCCGTCATTCTACGGTTAATGTCTCGCATACTTACACATTTTGCCACTAAGAAACGCACGACTCCGACTAGAAAATATTTCTTGAAATTATATAATTACAATTAGATATATATGTAACAGGTAAAGTTCCAAATAAGGTACCCAAGAAGTGAGCAATTCATATTACATGTAGTTTGATTGGTGTTCAAATAGTTTCCAAGAAAATGGATGGGGACAAGACTTTAGTTATCAACAACAGATTTCAACCTCAATGAAATTTAGTTCTTTCAAGTTACCTTCTCAATTAATGACATATACATCTCTGTAATATCGACACAACTTTAAGATAGTCTTGGACAGTTTCGTAAGATGTTACAATAGACAAAGACTTGCATTGATCTACATGGGAGTGTTGTAAGATAACGAATTTATTTTATTTTATTGGAATCACCAGTTTTATGAAATGCTATTCTTAACAATTATTGAGATTGGATAATAATGAAAAACTAGAAACATACATGTAGTGCTACAACCATGCACATGGTTATAAACGGCGGATCTGAATAAATTCATTGCATATTACAACAACACTTATAATCATACCTGCAAAAAAATTGTAAAAGCATATTTCTAGATCACGGACTGAAAGCGTTTGGTTTGTAGGACAATGTGAGAAACAAACATTGTTCAGTTCCAAACTGAATAATCCATCCAAATACCACTTATCAAACAATCCGGTCTCTACCATCCTTCTTATAAATTCATTGCTACGGCTAGCATATTGGGATTCCTTTGGTAAACTAAGAGCTTGCAGTTGTATCCCAAATGACATCTCCATCGTGTGGAACGGCTTTCTACACATTGGGCATGGCAATATTTTTCTAGCAAATCATTACACATTTCTCAGTAATAGCGGCTACGTGATCACTTTTCTTTATATTCCTTAATATTTCCGAGTAACTGTCTGCGAAGGGTTATCTCTTGTATAACAACCACACGAAAGGATTTATTTGTTTTGGAAAATACTTGATGGCCATTTCGGAATTGTTTGATAGTATTTATGTAAGAGTGATGTCCTGGAATTGTTAAAACACGAGCTATGCTTTGTGAGTATATAAGTGATATAACAAGGCTAAAATTCACCTATACTATGTACAAAATGCTCCATAAGTACTATCGTGGTTGAGTAACTGGCGTTCCAACAAGAACTCCGAAGATTCTGAAAGCAAGTAAGCTCCAATCTCTGTCTTCCCTAAGGAAGAGGAAGTTTAGTTTGAGAGCCACAAAGACAAGAAGACATGTACCAAAAATTGATATACGTTGAACTCGAAAATTGTCGTCAGAAGTATCAAAGGAAAAATTTGCTTAGATTTTGGTACAATAACAGCTAGTTGAGCGATACTGAAACAATCTGAAAATTGTTTGTATTGGCCTCTTTCGTAGGTGGTCAGTATGGGAGAGTAGGCGATGTGAATATTTTTACTCCAGAGATCTCTCGTGATACCAGACGAGCTTCCATTTGGAATCGTGAATCTAAAATAGATTCGGTCATGCACGACTACAAATTTAGGTGTGCATTTTCTTTTCCTTAATTCATCTAGACCTTTGAACAGAAACCCTTAAATCGATAAATTCTCTGAATTGCACGGCGCAAACTCCGGAGTGTTGTCACGTATAACTCGCTGTTAATGGTGGTCCCGGGTTCCAGCTAGTCAATGAGTAAGATTCCATCCTTGTCCCAGAAGACTGTTGCCATGCGTTTGCCTACGGAGGGCTGTGTATGGAACTTCTTTGGTGTGATGCTTCCACTGCATTGATTGGGTTTTGTTCTCTGGCTCATGGTTGTGCAGCCAAGTCTCGTAGCCAGTAAAGAGTTTGGACATGAAGCCTTCTGGATCCTGACTGTAGCGTTGCAGAAGATCACAGCTCACGTCCTTGCGCTGTTGTCTTTGTGCAGCATTCAGGGATTTGGGAACCCACCTGGCAGACACCTTAACCATCTTAGGGTGTTCGTGCACTATGCGGTACAGAGTGTTTCTGGCATGTCCTGTGGCCGCCTTCAGTTCCGTGAACGTGATGCACCTGTTGTCCTGAATAAGCCGCTTCACTCTTGAACTGTTCACTAGTGTTGTCACAGTCACTTTCCTTCCAGAATTGGTTTCCTTCGCCGTTGATGTGTGGCCACTTTTCCAGCCGTCCACCCAGTTGTAAAATGTTTTGCGTGACGGTGCGCACTCTCCACACACTGCAACTAATCGCCTGTGAATTTCCGCAGTCTGTACACCCTCTTTCCACAGAAACCACATTGTCCAGCGCTAACTTGCTGATCACCTTCCACATTGTCAGCTCACGTACTTACAGCTGGTGTTGAAATGTGCTGCAGGGTACAGGGATTACACGTATTGTTCTTCCATCTGAAGGCAGACCTAAGTACTACTTTATTCCAACTTTGAGGATGAGCTCAATGGTGGACCCTGAAAGAAGAAAAAATAAAGTGTAAATCAATATGGAACGCCCCTCGTACCTGTAGAAATGGGCTGTATGATATCATGGAGGTTACATTCACATTTCGTATCTTCGATCTGAATGTTCCCTGTTATATAAACCACGGCAAGCATCAGTGCTTCTCTTCGTATTTCTGCTGGGAAAATGTATTGTGAAGATTCCTTGATTTTTCTGTGTAAATTGGCAAGACCCGTGACAATTTGTTTTAATCAAGCACAGGATTTCTTTCAATAAAATTAAGTATGACATCCCATTTTTCAAGAGAACATATGATAACACCTTCTTTGTTAGTACGTATTTTAGAATTCCAATGATAAGGAGAAGCTCATTTCAATCAAGATATTTTATTGATTCCTTTCATTCCAGGTAGGTACGATATTAACATTTATTTCAACATGTCATGTTTGTAAGACTATGACGTGTCTTGCTTGTGAGAACCAGTTGAAACTTAAGTATTTAAATAAAGTCAGGAAGTGTTTTACATTATTGCAGTCCTGTTTCAACTTTAACATGAAATTTAGTTCAGTGGAAATACAAGGCCCAATATGGATAAGCATTAAATTTAAACTACAAATCTGTATACACAGAAGAAGCGTCTTTTATGACTTTTCTAGTCAAATCTTACATAACATAATTATGCAATTAAAGTCGACTGCTCAAAAAATAGAACACCATATTCAAAAACGTTTTCTTAAAGTTCGCTGTACTAAAGAGTGATAAACAACGTTTTAACATTGGTAGTCACTCCTAAGTACAGCGCTAGTCACTGCAAAAATGTTTCTGAATACGGCTGGAACGACATGGGAATCCGATGTACTCTTAGTTTTAGGAATGTATTTTGGCTTTTAAGAAAAACAAGGGAATATCAAGATAAATATTTCATCTACGCCAACCGATATTGATATCGTTAAAAGGTCAGATAATGCTCTATCACGTTTATTTCAGGACGATTTTCGGAATCTGCGAGAGTTCCATAATTATTTGCTACTAAAGTAATATAGTGCAAGGAAAAACATTACGTTTTTGGAATATTTAGGTATGGAGGTCTTATATAAATACACCAAAAATTCTAGATGTATTACGACTAATTGTTATCTTTATTTTGACGCGAGAACGACATTTTCATATCAATTCTGAGAGATGATATTATCTCTTAAATGGAGAACGAAAGTCTTGACGCCACAGCCGGTTGGTTTCCATAGCAACGGCGGAGGCCAAGTCTAAACAAACAGTAAGTTTGATGGCAGAAAGGTAGAAAATCAGTTGTGGAAGGAATGGCATTTAATATTTGTCCAACTGTTGATTATTTCGGTGACAAGCAGAAACTAATTGAAAGAGTAAAAAATGCTGTGGAGTCCAAACATGTACTTTAGATTACACATCACCGAGATTTGATGTACATACGCGGGGAAGTGCAAGAAAGGACATTTGAACAGTAAATAAAATAAGTTGTGGTGAGTGGATAAATTAATTCCTGTAATTTATGTTCTTATGAAACACATACAAAGGTACTATTACCTTTCAAAACCTTGATTTATGCTATACCTTTTATACTTTACCTACAATATCAATTTGCGCTGCTTTAGATACGGTACAAGGGTTTCGTTTTATCACTCGTATTTATCTTCTTGAGTGTGTGTCCTTAACTATAACCGAATTAGTAACTTCAGTTTAAGCTTCTTGGATATGATTATCATCTTTTGTGAGTAAAGAACTCAGAAATCAACAATGAATTATCCTCATAATCACTTCAACGTAGTCAAAATTGCGTCAATGGCGTTGCGTGAAATTTGCTTACTAACGTAATTGGCTCCTTCCACTTCCTTTTCTGTTTTCTTTGAAAACAGAAAAACGCAACACGTGTCTCTTTCACTGTAATGATGATACTCTGGCACAAAACATGAAAACCATAAAGAGTTGTTGAATATCGAACACTACAAAACCTACTGATAACACCCGTTTGTTTAGATTGTAACATGGCGGGTTACCATGGTGACCTACTGGATCTGATGTAAGACATTAGTCCTCCATTGCCGTCTTCTCGTGGGCCCCATATTGATGATGTCACCGCGAGTTAACGATCAAGTTATTTTTGGCAAACAACCGGAAAAATATTTATTTTGACATGTACTTCAATAATATATATATGTACAAAATTTCCTGCCGACCTGGTAGTCGTAGGAGTTAGGGCGCTTAGCTACCGACTCGAAGGTCCCGGATTCGAATGGCCCCAAAATACATTTTTACATAATTTCATGGTGGTGGGGGACTAGGGTCTATTGTGGACTTTTGTCTATAAGAGCAATGCAAGTCACTTTTGCGAAAGAATTGGTAACAATTGTCTATTGAATTGAATTGGGAAAATTAATTTGAAACGATAATGAGAAAATTGCTTCGAATTGTTTGAATTTAATTGTTGGTTTCCTTTGCGCACCACATAAAAAATTGAGGTCAATTTTTTAAGTCAACGAAAGGAGTAGGCCCAATGGGATGTATGAAAAAACGCTATTTTTACCAATTTTCTGAATAGCAGCAAAGCACTAATTTGTTCTCAAGAAGCACTTCATTTCTACAGACTTATAATATTTCAGAAGTATATGTAAGTAGTCCCACATCACAACCACGCTCAAACTTATACTTCACAGTAAGTAGAAGAGGGAAGAGAGAATAGCAGGCGGGGGGCCGAGGGATTCCCCTGGTCCGTCACTTATGGTTTAAATAAAATTTGCTATGTTCTCCCCAAAATACTGGCCTTAGAACATAATAGCGGCCATTTTTGGTCAAAAAGTGGTCAAAGGGTACATTTTGCAATTATTGATTTTTGGAGCTTCACGCGCAGCCCCTCATCCTTCGTGACCATTATTTTCTTATTCATTGTTTTAAAATAAATTTTATAGCGTTGTTCGGTCCCTTAAATATTGGATTTACACCAAAATGGTAGCCATTTTTGTGAAAAATTGGCCAAGGTCTTTTTTGTTGTATTTTAAAAGCCCTTGGTTTAAAGGAAAAATTATTAAAACTCAGTGAAACTTAAAAAAAATAAAACAAGTGTTAATTATACGAATGTGGTCCCCCAATTTCGGAGTCTGGAGGCCTAAAAGGGTGAAATTGAAAAGTGAAGTAAAGTATGTCATGTGGGGTATCAAATGAAAGGATTTCCAAATTGAATATGAATTATACTTCTTCAGAGAATGATGTTAGTGATTCCAAATTTTATAGTAGCAATAAAGCAGCCTAGAAGTCAAAATGGCGGCCATTTCTGGTCAGAAAGTGACCAAATGTCTTTCTTGACGTTTTTGTAACATACCCTTGAGAGAAAGATCTTTAAAACTGACCCAAACGGTCAAAATCGGCACTGTATTACTTGTGTTCGTCAAAGAAAGTGTAATTATGCGATAACGGACAAAACGGGGCGTACTGAGAAATGAAGTTTTATAAAGTAGGTCATATAGAGCATCAAATGTAATGATTTCCTGACTGAATATAAAAATTAAATACTTTGTTTTCAGAAAATGATTTTAGGAGTTCTTTATAACAATGTATCTACAAAATTGCATAAATCCAAAATGGCGGCAATTTTTGGTGGTAAATTGTTCATTTTTGCGGGAGGTGGAATATTCATTTTCTAATTATAAATAAGGTTTAATTTTTAAAAGATCTAATTTACTGTTTAGGATAATATATAAAAGAGCTTACTTGAATAGTACTCTGAACGTTATTCATGTATATCATTAAGACGGAGAAAAATCACTATCGATTTTGTTGATAATTAGTTACATAATCTACCAACATATCAAAGCTTTCATGTGTTTCTTCGTCTTCATCTAACGCCTACCTTTTTGGAACATCTAGTACATCTCCGGGGAGGGGGAGGGGTTTGCCTCTCCCAACTACTTACATCTAAATTCCCTAATAATTGAAATTAATTAATTTCATTTCATTATATTTATGACCTTTGCACACCTAATTCTCAGGTCGGCTTAATAGTTGAAATTGTGTATATGCAGAGGTTAGTTTTGTTACGAAGGAGGGGTGAAGGGGACACTTGACCCCAAGTAATTACATCTATATTCCTTAATAGTTGAAGTTAAGCGTCTCTATGGAAAGCGGCGAAATACAATAGCGAATAATGGTGTGTATAAGCAGATATATTTTATAAATAAAATAATAATCCTTGGGTGGCTATAATGCTATTAAGGTAATGGAGGCTTTCCGATTGTTAGTTGAAACAGAGATCTATATTTTTTCAGTTATATTAATTTTTTTTTTAAAACCTGCTACACTTATATTGAATGCGATGAATTAATATTTTATATTTGTTGCAGTTTTGTTTCGTATCCAATTCTCTGTTTTACCTGTCTTCGCATATTAATGATTTTCTCCTTTCTCTATGAGTCATTCCATATCAAGTAGTACAATGGCATTTACCACAGTATTTAAGATCGTTTTAATTTTCAGTATACTAGAAACACCCTGCGAGAACAACTTAAATTTCAATTTTTATTTTTCTATTTTATCCCGCTTTTGAGTTATGAGGATCCAAAGTTTCAAACAAATGACGATTTGGCGCCACCGGACAATATATAAACCGTAATATCTTAACTGGGAATTGAGATATTGCAAAAAAAAAGCACCCTTCTCTTAAAAATTGAATGCAGTTTAATATGATATGTCAAACTGTATTCTTACTTAACTTTTTATAATTGAGGTAAAAATTAAAAAGAAAAAGAAGAAACGAAAATCGATATCTTAAAAATAATATGTCCTATTTTTCTAGAAAAAAGTATTGATTTGTGCATATTTCAAAGGCTTCAAATTGGGATCTCAATGGAATCACTCACTGTTTTTAAAATTATTGTGCATGCATGAACGCTTTTTTGGCTCTGGTGAGAGTAAATTGGTGTTATGCTAGTCAGGTCAACAAGAATGAAAAGGGTTTCAATGTGTAATATGAGTTTGTTTTGTTTAGTGATTCTCAAGTGAATGCATGAAACTACTATGCGTGTTGGAGCATGCAAGTATAATTACATGTGTATGTGTAACGAGCGCATAATAACGATTATCGTGTGTCCCTATTAGAGAAGGGGTTTATGACAGTAAGCAATAACGAAACTAACATCACTCGACCACAGTGCCATCTGTTAGCCTTATGCTGAAGTACTTGAAGAAGGATAAGAAACCTTTCTAAAGCGTTGGCTGACAGTTACCGCCTTAGCGTAGAGTTACCTTCGATTCCCATCCAGGACACTTCTTTTATCTTTTTCTCAAAGAAAATTTTCAATTTTGCGTGTATTTACAACATTTAAGATACACAAGGCTTTCTTGTGAAACAATGACAATAAAGTATATTCTTTCATATTGCACTATTGCGGGAAGATTCTTCAACCAAAAATCTCCAACTGCAATGGAATACGTGAGTATTATAACCAGCAATGAGGATCTGACAGGGTATCAAAGCCTGAGGAACATTCCATATACACAGAGAATTGACTATGAAGTGGTGATTTAACGGACAGGACACTCAGCCATCAACTAAGAGATCAGTTCGAGTTCCGGTCACGGCGGTTGTCAATGTTCCTGTGTTAGTTTATCAAATTTATTCTAGCATAAAGAGTACTTCAGTATTTATCCGGAATGGCCCTTCTATGCAATAGGTGGTTTTACTTGTATGATATTTATATAATAGTATCTTTATTCTAACTTGCTCGATTTTAAATATATAACAAGACTTTTTATCCGCAGTTACTTCAAAATGGCAGTTTCCAATTGTCAACACGAAAATAGCGATTGATTCTCCCAATTTTCCCTTATTTCGTGCTAACGAACAATGGAAAACCACTGGGGTATACAGTGTGCCAATATCAATATTTTCCACTGTTTTATTTTTTCATGCATTCACCTATGAATCACATTTCTTTGGGAAATGTTTAAACTAACTCACATCACACGTTGATGTCATTTTTATTCTTGTTGGCCCTGACTAGCGTAACATCAATTTACCTTCACCAGAGCCGAAGAAAACGTTCATGCATGCAAAACAATTTTGAAAACAGTGATCCCATTGAAATCCTAAGTTAAAACTTTGCACAGAGCTTTTTGAAATATGGACAAATCAATACAACTTAAAAATAAATAAATAAAAAATAATCATACAATATTTGAGATATCGATTTTCAAAATGTTTAAATTTGTACGTTAATTTAAACAATTTAAGTGAGTATACCGCGTTACAGATCATATTAAACTGTATTCGATTCTGAAGAGAATTCCGGTTTTACTTTTGCATTATCTGAATTCTTAGCTGAGATGTTGCCAGGTGGCACCCAAATCGTCACGTTTTCTAAACTTTGAATCCCGTAAATCAAACACGGGATGAGGTAAATATCTAAAAGGTTTATATGTGAGCTAAGTTTTGATCACCAAACAAGAGTATGAAATTTTATCGAAACTGGAAAATATAATGTATTAAAAAAATAATCAGTTGGTATTGAATGACCCATACCCATTTACGTAACTGTTTTAACAATGTATTTATATGCTCTTTAACGTTTGACAATTATGGCTCGCTTTACTAGATGTTAGGAAAATTATGTTAAATACAGTGGCGTAACAAACTGACTCTGCGTCCCTCAACATTCAGTTGGTGCGCGCTTACTCGTTTAAAAATGAACAGGTGCGACACCGCCCCGCTGCTTACGCCCCTGTTTGAACAACAACAATTTCTTTTGTTTGCGGTGAATGGGATGATATTTTATGATTGTGTTCATCACCAGTTCAAGATTTAGGACAAATATCAACAATAGTAAGACGAAATGCAATTCGGTGTATATGGAAAACTGAAACGCGTTTGCAAGTATTTTCAATGAAAAGATTATAGATGATTCAGTGGCGTCTCGTGGGCTTGAAAGATGGTACTTCACAACCAGTGATTCCCCCTGTGGGAAAGGGTGTCACCCTACCAAATTCTCTAACGCAAATAACTACAAATTATTACGATAAAAATCGATAGAAATCATGCAAAACTCCAACTACACCCTCCCCATTTTTACTTTAAACCTTCTCAAAGCTGTAAATCCAGGTAGAGTCCCTGCTCCTAAGAGCAACGAGGAAAATACGAGAACAAGAAACACATCATTCGATAGCTTGATTTCTCAATGGGAAGCACAGAATAGAACTATAGGTTTCCATAAGTTATTCACACGCTGTATTGAGTTAAGAAAAAATAGGAAACTTCGAACATATAAAAATATTTATTTTGAGATATCCAGGTACGAAAGTTCGACAGTGCAGCGACGAATGTATCTCAAAGCAATTTTCCCACGAGAGTAAGACAATTGAAAATTGATGACCAAACTGTCGCACTTCACAGTAAATACACAAAAAAGCAAAACTAAGAAACTGCTTGTATCCTTCTTATTTTTGTTTGTATATGAAGTCCATTCTTCTGTTTTAAACATAAAAAAAATAAAGATGTTTAATACCACAGAATAACTCACAAAAGTAGACAATATTTTCTCTCTTCCTTAGAGGGTATCTGAGGACTGTGATTGGTGAATATAAATTACATAGATCTACCCCTTTACCCCACAATATTACAAAATGTCTCACAAAATCCGAAAATCACAATATTTTCTTTCTTCAGATCTCGTATTTTGGCGCTTTTAGGTATGAGGGTTTGGTTGAGTAGTATCATCGCCCTAAATTGCTTCCTTAAAGTTAGTTAAGCGCAGAAACCTGCGAATTTATTATGTTGTGGTCTACTGGAATGCATTGAGAAACGCATCTTTTTTCCTATTGATAAATCTTTAATATCCAAACGAACAAACCAGTTCCGAGAATCCCTTCCATTTCTTGCACGACACACTAGAAAAATATTGTTTAGCGTGTACGCCATGTTACAAACTGCACGATACTGTTAATTTGATCTTTGTTTATAACACTGTTACTGGAACTCAAACAACTTTATGTAAATAGAGATGCAACATTATGTTATTTAAGCGTTTAATATATATTTCTATAAATGCTTATTGTGTACTTTGAGATGCTGGTATGCAATGAACGTTTATCCTTGCTTCTGCCAGAATATTTTATTACATTTTAACACGAGAATGGGTGCAAAAGTCAAGGAGAGTTAGCAACAGTGGTCACTGCTGTGCTTCTGCTGTCTTCGTTCACATTCGGATTGTGCACGTCGAGGGCCCATATACACAATGTTATAAGTTAGGCCTAACACCACTTAAGCGTATATGTAAGCAACGAGTGCACAACACATATGTGAACGCGAAACGAATTGGGTAGTCCCCACAACTTGATAAAGGTACCTCTGCCTCAGCGTAACAATATAAAATTTGGTATGTGTTTAAATTTCTCCATAAGAAACAATCTGAGACGAAAATATAATAATAATAATTCTAAAATAGTGGGCAGTTCATGTGCTCCTGTGAACATCGCTACGCGACGTCACTGAGATGATTGAAGAACAAATAAATGATTGGCATAAAATTATAGCTCTCTGTTCAATTATTGGACGATAAAAAAATGGAATAAACAGAACCAAAATTGAAGTAGAATTTGTTATATATATGTATAGGATTAGACAATTAAGAACTCGCACCACACAGGGTAATTAATAAAGTTTGATCAAAAAGTGATGAGTGACGAAGAGTATCAAATGTTATGAGCTAGCATTAATAGGAAAAAATTACAATATTTCTAAAAACAAACAAAGAAAAAAAATCTTCCCATTAAATCAACAGTTTGCTGCTTGTTGCTTCTCTAAATGTAATTTGAACTGCCTGTTAATATATTTGTAACGGAATATGAAAACTTTGAATTCAAATTTCCATTTATATATACTTTTACTTCATAATATTTAAATTTTTAAGCTTTTGAATTCACCTTCGTTTGTAGCCAATAGGACCGCAACTACATGCATGAGTCATTTTCATACAAATGTAAATTTCCTTCTGCTTATGATGAATGCTTTTGTTATCTGATAATTAATCTTTATCCTGTATGTGGAAAACCATTGTTCAGTAATTTCATATTGTCAGAAAAATTATCCAGAATAGATACATATTGAATGAGTATAGTTAAACTAAACGAAAACATTAATGTTGTTTACTACAGACATAACGAATGTACTTGCATGATAACAATGAAACAACATATTTATTTGCTTGCAAAGACATGATTAGTTATTGCCTCAAGAAGACATTTCCAATTAATAAAAGAAATTGTACCCACAGAGAAAAACATAATTATAATTTGTCGGATGTTAATTGTGAGGTAGCAATAGGAACGAAACCATTAAGGTTAGTGTAAAGCAAAAATATACATATTTCAAAAGCACTATTATGGAAAAATAATAAATAAAACAATTTGACATAATAGGTTTTATATCCCAATATTCACGTTGAAGTGTTAAGCAAATGCCAATATAATTATAAGGGGATGTACGAAGTTAAAAATAAACACTTTTAGAATTTAACTCTTGCATATAATTTATTGCTATCTATAACATGGTTCTTTATTCATTTGCATTCACTACCATAGCAAGATGAGATTAAAGTTTTACTTAAGTACAATCACAGATATTGTTGTTTACAAAATTAATAACAAGGTAAAATAGTATTATTTCGATGATAGTATTAACCTATATAGAACACGTATCCATATATCATGTGATACGAACACATGCAGATTTTCCCACCATATTTGCATGCTTTTTTGTAATTGTAAATACAAAATCTGACATTGCATTCGGGAACTGAAACGAAATAAAGCCCTCATTAAAAGATTGGAAAGCAAATTGTTCTTAACGAAAGGTGCGTTAAATTGGACTCCTTACACTTCAATATACACAAAAGAGTTTAAAGCATTTTTCTCATGTACAAACATACACTGAAGTGTCAAAAGTCATGGGATAGTGGGAGGTAACTAGCTAATGGCAGAATAACAGTGTGGTCAGTTGGATTTTTGTGAGTGTAGTGAAACTGTGGTGATGACAACCCCACGGAAATTATTGGCATTTGAGTGCATGATGATAATTGTTGAAATATGAATGGGGATTGTTATTTCGGAAGTGGTCCGGACATGAAATTTACTCGCTCCACAGTGTCAAGGGCGAACCGTGAATACCGCATTTTAGGCATTATCTCCCACCAGGGAGAAAGCAGTGGCCGAGCACGGGTGATGAATGACCGTGACCGCTTATGTCTGCACAGACTCGTCGGGCAAACAAACAAGCAACAGTGCGTAGCCTGGCTGCAGGAATCAACGCATGACGTCTCAGAGATCGGTGCAGCGAAATTTGGGCTCCATGTGGTATCGAAGTCCAAGACGGACAAGTGTGTTGCTACTAATCACTACCCATCTGCTCAGAAACAAGTGGATTGGAGCTTAGAGGTCTGGCAACGTGTAGCGTGGTCAGATGAGACACGTTAGTAATTGGTACACGTGGAGTTTATTGTCCGGGTGGCACAGACCCCATGAGGCCATGGACCCAAGTTATCAACTTAGCACTGTGAAAGTTGGTGGTGGTCCGTCATGGTGTGGCATGGTTACACATGGTTTTCCTCTGATCCATTACCGAACATTGACCAGTCAGCTTTATGTTCAGCTGCTTCGTGACCATCTACATCCCTTTATGTAATTCGTGTACTCTGTAAACAATAGGATTTTCCAGGATGACAATGTGCCATGGTACCGGGCCCCAATGGTACGCGACTGGTTTGAGGAACATTCTGGGAACTTTCAACACATGATTTGTCTCTCTAGATTGCCTGACACGGACCCTATTGTGCACATGTTGGATATCATAAAACAGGCTATTCGTGCACAGAATCTTCCACATACAACAACCACCGGATTATGAACTGTAATCCATACTGGTAGACTGCACATCCGTGCAACGAACTACCAGCAATTTGTCGCGTCCCTGCCACGTCGTTATGCTTGAGGAGGTGCTATACATTATTCGGTAGGTATTCAATGGAATTTGACAATTCAGTGTAAATGTTAAAATCACTTATGGAGACAAAACAAAGTACACTTTTCTCGTCAGTGGTAGAGAAGTTATTAAATCTAACTCAATCATCAGTAATAGCCCCTTAGCGTTGCAGTGAGATGAAAAATAACGTTACTTTTCTAGCCTCGAGTCATTGACTGCTCTTATACATATGCATAAGGGAGATTGTGATGAAGAGAACAAGGAGTATACAGGAATAGTACACCACTCTCCCCCCCAAAAGTTAAAAATTGTGTGACATATGAATAAAGTAACACTTCCCACTAAGTCTATGAAATAAACTGATTTTATTTTCTCGTGTCTTCTTTGATCCCATTTATAGTAACCATTGAACCAGCCGAAACGTAACTCATAGAGAGTGTACTTATAGCTGAATAAGGTACGTTAAGACAAAGGCCTATGCTACTGAAATATTTTGGAAAAGTGGCTCTTGATCAAGCAAGGATAAATATTAATCTTCATGGTAAAGAGGAACACTTTTCTGTTGGAATGCGACACCTACAGGAACTGAGTGGGATATGGAATGTGATGTATTTCTACAAGGTAGGAATAGTACAATAAATATTATTTTGATTGTGTATACTTTTCTTTCTTTGTTTCCTTATTTCAAAACTGATTGGTATCAATGAAAAGCTAAAATCGAGGACTATGTTTCTCTCTACCTAATGTTATTTAACAGGCAAGTGAATAGAAAATGGAAGCGGTGTTTCAATTCCCTCCAATCTCTGGTAAACAGAAACACCCGAGCTTTTCAATAAAATATTCCAGAACGACTACAGAAAGATTCAATGCAAATTTATTTACAGTTATAGCGATACAATAATCTAAAATTTCTACATGTATAGGTATGTAGTTCGTTAAATAAATAGTAAATGTTGTACAAGTTTGTTAAAGTTACAATTTGCAAAATATATTCCACTTTAGCCCAGTCTTTCTTATATTGTACAACCAGTACTCGGATTTTGTCCTCAAGTTATTATTTACTTTATTAAGCATATAAATCTCGATATTACCGTCCTATTCTTATTCGGATGCTAGGTACGGATAAGACCCCGACTTTCGATTGCCCAGCCCGCAAACTGCAAGGTTGCTCTCCGCGCCAAGGGGTCGTGACCAGAGATAGAAACAGAACGGATTGCCTGGAAACCGTGACTGCTCGGCACGGGGACAGTAATATTGCTCCACGTAACGAATAATAAAAGAATCGGAGAAATTGTTTCTCAAACGTATGTCAAAGTCTATCTTTTGAACACATGATGAAGTTACGAGTAGATGATGCGAAATTAGGTACCGGAATATCTTAGAAAGTGAAAGGATAGGAAAATGAGGGAAATTACCTCGATTTCTTAGCTGTAAAATAAAGTGATTAGACAGAGGATGGTATGTATGTATAATGTATTTTTTATCGTTGCACGAAATGTCAATGCTGCTGCTACAAATTCAACCCTGGAAAGTTCTAACTTTTAGGGAGAACGTTCATAGCCAGTTCAAGAATTTGATTAATGCCATTTTTTTTTATTTTTATCTTTCTTCATTGTTAAAATTGCTTCATTGTTGTTTTAACTATGTAAACCCATGACAAAGAAGCTCTTTTAACAATGAAAAGAAATGAACCCATTGATCCTTGAAAATGGTTATATCTTTAGGCTTGAATTTGTAGGAACAGCATCAATTAAAAGTAGAAGTATAAGCGCAGTTATCTAATGATATTAATTAATAACTTACTTTCCCACGGATGCTGATAACGTTGTCCCTCTGTTGCCATTAAGTTCAGCGCAATTGAAACAATTCCAAGTGTTATGAAAAAGCATTCATTCTGACCTTTTTAGTATACAATTCTGACAATAAGCAACACGAAATCAATAAATTTTCACTTAGGATTTTATGGTGTGTTAATTGACAGCTTGTATTTAAATGGTCTACGAAAAAAACAGAGAAAACATAGTTGTGATACTTTCTTCTAATAGGGAATCACAACAAGTTGTATTTATTAATCTGTGGCGAGAATGTCCTCATTATATACATGTGTGTCTATGGACAGAAGGAAATGACATACTTGTATATCGAGTGAGTTAACTGTTCGCATGTTTTGAGGCGTTCTAAAATGGTAACATGTCTTATAGATTATTTATTATAATGGTTGAAATATAGAGAATAATTTCCCATGATTGGAATATTGGATAAACTTGGAATGTATGCACTATGATTGAGTCTACATATGATAAAAAGAATCTATGGTCATAATAAGAATACACTGGTGTATATACGAACTGCAAGATCTTATGCTTGAATTATGATAGATGCTAGTAATGTACTGAGTCTTAGAAACTGCTAAAGTGTAGTTGGGACAATATTTGATTAGGGGACAAAATGACAAGACATTAGTGTTTACTTTTCATTTTAGTACCTCGTTCCACCGGGTAAGAAAGAGCGCCCAAATGTACCAAAAATTATTACCCACCAAACAGCTTCTTCATCTTCGACCCTCCGAAGCCGGGGGTAATTGTTCCCTCTTCTCTCTGTCCCTCTCGCTCTCTCTTTCCACTCTTTCAATTGCTTTCATAATGGCCTTTTTGCTTGCCGAAACGAGTGGTAAGAACTATATAAGACTTTTTTTTTGCCTTTTCCTTTGGCGAGCATTCATTCTGGAGGATTGTTTCACGAAGGGGTGGGTCCTAAGGTTGGTGGCTGGACATCTTGAGTTCTGAAAAACAAGGAAAGAAGGACGGGTACGGAAAGAGAAGTGGGAGATGACGTTGGTGAACCCCTTGTAAGAGTCGGGCACTCGGACCACTTCGCGTTGTGGGGTTTCGCGCCATAGTAGTTACGCCCCTGGTAGACATACATACTTAAGAGTTTTACTTTGTATCATTTATGGTCTGCAATTTTCTAGGTTTTGAGGGCCCAGGTAAGGAACAAAGTGTAAGTAAACGGAGTCGACTCAGAAATTGGTTTTATTTTATAATTTCTATTTGATGCTAGATTTTGTGAACTGAGCTGTGGAAAGAGTTTAGCTCACATAGGTGTTACCATTGTATTTCTGTACTCAACTCATCTCCTAACGAAATGAGGGTTACTATTGTTTTCCCCCATGACCTTCAAATATAGTATTTAGAACTTCAGTTAATCATTCTAGATTATGTTTTTGTGGTAAAAATCTTGCTTATTTCTGAACATTTAAAGTTCTTTAGACAAATGAATGAGTAATTTGGAAATAAATAAGTTTGGAACTAATATGGTTGTTTAATGGAACAACCAAGAATCTTAGAACAAGAACAAAAATCTTAGAACAAACAAGAATTAATAATTACTGTTAGTAAATCCATGCAAAAACAATATATGAATTTGGTCACTGCAACACGCCTCATTACATGTTGTATGAAGTACGTAACGTCTTACCAACAAGAAGGATTTTATGAGGCTGAGAAAAAAGCAGAGAAAATGGCACAGGCTTTAGATGTTGAAGCCGAATTTGTCGAAGCAGTTTGGATAATGAAGAAAAGGATGTTCGAATACGAAGGAGAGGACGAGGGAGTGCAGCAGACAGCCGAGGAGCGTTTAACCCTATCATTATGTCCTTCTAAAACATACCACATTATGACCTGGGGTCCGCGCGGACCCCATCTGTTATTGAGCACATTTTCCTTGAATTAAGTGTTTCTTTGGACGTTATGATTTAAGTATTCATTGTTCTAATACTCAGTAAATGTTTAATATATTATTATTGATTTTTTTCTCGTTTTATGTTTACTTTATTTTATCCATATTACAAGATTCTGATACACAAAAATTCTACAATATATTGAAGAAAATTACATCATTGTCATAATTTTAAGAATGTTCTAAATGTAGCATATTTTAACCTAAGCCACTGACTACGAGTATTCACCAAGTTTCTTATCGTTTAATTCACATGTTTTAAATGGTCCCTGCGCAGACATCACATATTGTGTGCTGGTGTTCCGGACAGCAAGGAATATGGCAGCACTTGCATTTGGTCTTTACCTTCCTATCCGAAGAACGTGGACACAGTTGGCACCGCATCATTTTCTGCTTGTCTTGACTTCCAGTTCCAGCAGATGCAGCTTGTATTTTTGGAATTTCAATTCCCAGAGATTTAAGTGATAGACGAACTCCAGACTGCAGAGCTTGTGGATTCTCAAGTCTTCTCTGAATATGGTCATTGACTAACTCTCTCCCAAGTTGTTTCAGAAATAATCGACGTCTGTGTCGCTTTCCAAATTCCCAATCTGGGAATTTCAAAATCCAAATTATGTATGCAGCTATGGCTGCGCAGTCCAGGATGTTGAACCACAAAATAATAGGCCAGCGGCGTATCTTACGCTTACATGAATACAACCTGCATAAATGGTCAAGGTTGTCTACACCGGATTTTGTTTCATTGTAATGAATAACAATCTCGTTTTTTTTGTCATTCTCTTCATTTATTGCTTTGTCGTGATGCATGAATGAGAGTAAAACAACTGCCTTTTCTTTTTTAGGAACATAACTAACCAGGGTCAATTCACGATCAAAACAAAAGATTGAAGATTTCTCTTCACGTTGGCGATCTTTAAACAACTCTCTTGGAACTTCTTTTCGATTATGCCGCATTGTTCCAACCACTGTAGTTTTCACTTTTAATAGATATTCAGCTAGCTCAGCGCTAGTAAAGAAATTATCCATAGTGACGTTGCGTCCTTTGTTTTTCCAAGGGTCAACCAATCGCTTTACAAGATCTACAGTACTGTTCCTTCCAGCAGCAGCACCAGTCTGTCGGCCGACATACACTTCTACAGTCAAAGGATATGAGTTTTCGGCGTCACAACACAAGTTTATTTTTATACCATATTTCCCTGGCATGGTGGGAATGTACTGTTTAATTTTACACCGTCCGCGAAATGCTACCTGAACTGTTAATCAACGATCAGGTCAGTTCCAGGCTTGTAAAACTTTGCCAGATTATCCAGAAACATTTTCCAGAAATCGCTGCAGGCAGCCAGTTTGTCAGTCTCTAGTCTCTGTTCTCTTGTGGTTTCATTGTCGAAACGACAGAAACGAAGCAAATGATGGACTCGTTCCATTGACATTGTAGCACGAAATACTGGCCTCCCACTGTCCATTGACCACATTTCTCCAACGCTTTCATTCGCCAATTTGTAAACTCCACCAAGTAACAATATTCCAATAAAGCATATATTTCTGTTTCATCTGTTTCAGCCCACGTCTTTTGAGTTGCAGGATGGGATGTATTCCACTTTGCTATCACTTGTTTAGCCCTTCTATTTGTCTCTCGAACAATAAGATTGACCCATGTCTGGTGTTATGAGCAGCTTCAGTGCGCCACATTTATCAGAAACATTCTTAGCATCACCTACTAATCCTCTTGTTTGTCGCAAAACATTATGGGCTGCAGTTTGTGCTGAATGAGGTTCTTTTGTAGTCCATTTGCGCCCTGAACGCGATTCAAAAATATGAGCTTGATTTAAAATATTATCGTGTCTAGCCCGTTTACCACTATTACATGGTTGGTCGAGAGAAGAGTCACTATCACATACAATACCACTATCAGATTCACTATCAGGCTCATAATGCAATTCTTCAGTTTCATCTCCTACACCCTCTTCATATTCTGAAGATTCGTCGCAACTCCCAAAATCTATATCATCATCACTGTCGCTTTCATCCAATACACGTTTAACTTCTTCTATTGGAACTCCCTTTCGTCGTGACATTTTGCAGCAAAAAACAAAGCACACAGATAATTATTGTTGTTCTTGTGGTTCTTCTTCTTTTTGTGCTTCTTTCATCAAAAATAAAAACGAAATCACTTCAAGAACACTGCAGAAGAGGTCTTCACTGCTTCACAAACAGGTACAAACACAGTCAAAGAAGTGGCACGAAATGTTAAAATTATTTGTACCTAGATTGACCTTCTTAATGCTAATACAATAAAGAAGATGGCACCGGATGTTGAAATCATGTGTACCTAGAGTACCCTGAAACCTGTTGACAAACTAAAGAAGTTTGTAAATATTCAAAATGTGCATAAAACAATTTATACAAAGGAAATTATATATTAAATATACCTGGGGTCCGGATGGACCCCTGGTCATAGAAATATGACATCGAAATTTTAAGGTAAAATTCACAACGCTCGGTTGATCTGTATACAATGAAAAGATTGTAACGAATTACAAATATTTCGATTTGAGATGTCACTGAGTATGAACACTCGGAATAGGATATGCACAAATTGACAGCCACGCAAAAGTGCCTGGGGTCCGTGCGGACCCCAGGTCATAATTATAAGGTTAAAGATTGAGTTTTTTACGTGACAGTAGACAGTGTTGAGGAACGATTCGAGCTCTTCAAAGAACACCAGGATTTGTGGGGATTTCTCAACAACCTAGAGGCACTACCTGAAAACCTATCGGCTCACTGCAAAGATCTTCACATAGCACTGAAAGAGGGAGAAAATTCGGACATAAATGGAACGGAGCTCGAAGAAGAACTGAAACATTTGAAGTTCATAGTTCCTAAGGGATAACGTACTCCTATTAATACCATTAACTTAAAATCAGAACCAGCTGGAGGATACCTTCCCAAATGTGTGGGTAGCTTTCAGAATTCTCCTTACCATACCTGTAACTGTTGCTAATGCTGAAAGGATCTTTTTAAAGCTAAGACTAATCAAGACATACTTGAGATCGTCGATGGCAGATGGGAGATTGTCATCTTTAACTATTTTATCGATTGAAAATGACGTTGGTCATGAGTTGGACTTGTCAACTGCGATCCGCCAGTTTGCTCAGTCAAATACTCGCAAAGCGTCTTTTACTTAAACGTATAAACTGCGTTAAAGCTACCTTAAAAGTGGAAATGTGAACCGAATAATAGCAACACAAACAGCACGAACTGGAACACCATAAACTAAATGTTTGAAATTGAAGTCTTCCTGGTCTATAGAAAGTCTGCGTTAACTATGCGGAATAGACTTATTAGGGAAACACATTAAAAAGCCATCTGATGGGTGGTGTGGAAACGAGTAACATTTGAACATTTTCTTTTTATTTAGATATTTACTGTTCATCACTGAAATATCAAGTTCAAGGGGGTGCCAAATTTTGCTCTCGCAAAGGGCGTCATTTTGCTTCAGGCCGGCACTGCTGTATTTCATACAATGTGAAAATTTCCGAAACATTACTCGAAGAAGCTAGGTAATCATAGGTGCCTGAAATTTTCCTGTGACTTTAGTAATAAAAAGCAGCAATCATTTAGTTTTCTGGCTTAAGTAGAGTGTGGCCCACTTTGTGTGTGTCCATTGAAATACGGCCTCTATTGTTCGGAAAACGACCATGTTCACCTGTCATGTAGGATTATTGTACACAATGGAGAGATTAATGATGTGAGGATGATAAATGATCCTGCGTGACGTTTTAATCGGCTTATCTCGTCACTTTTGACAGGTGCTGTCAGTTTGACATGAACAAAGCGGTGCCGCTACAATGGTGGGTGACGATATACTAGGACATAGGAGACTTTACAATGTTTTGTTGAACAAGGGAATTTTGCCATCTTTCTTCTACTTGGTTTAATGCCTTCTATTCATTGGGAAATGCTATATGGTCGTACGTGAAGGTGTAATCGGCTTATCTGCTCACTTGTGACAAGGCAGTCAGTTGACCACGATGAAAGGCAGATGAAGAGAGATTGCGATAGGTTTTGTAAAGATTAATGTCACAATGGGTTCGTTAGATGCTAGCAATGGTTGATGGATGATGTCCATGTACCTGTAAGACATGAATATAACTAGACGTGACCTTAGAATGAGACGAATACTTTAATATCAGACGTTGGGAATGACGAATGGTTTATTGGATGTGGTATCTGGACAAAGCGGTGTTAGGAAGGCAGTTGTGTTTGAAAAGGACATGAGCTTCAGTGACAAGATTAAGGTCTCAGAGGAGAATTAATGTTTCGGATGAAATATGACAATGCGAACCATTCATGGTTTAGGAAAGGATGTAAGAATGGGTTTTAATTTAACTGAGCGCTTTGAATTTCTATAGAATGATAGATCGATTGTTAGCGGGGGAAGTGACAAGGCTTGACGGATGAAGCATGTACGTATGAGGTTGACTTGTTATAGAACTAGGCATGAAAAGGTGGATAATAAAGATTTGAAAGAACGCTTTGAATCTTTGCCTGAACAATGGTAGAAGGAGAAGGCGAGCCCAATCTGTGCGTGCCTTTTGAAATTGAGAAATGGATAATCCTTTAAAAGACGATGTCTACCTGACATGTAAGAATATTGTACACAATGTGAGGATTTATGATGTGGGACTAATAAATGATTCTGCGTGACGGTTGAATGGGCTAAGCTCGTGACTTTTAACAGTAGCTGTCAGCAGTATTGTTAAGAGTTGTATGATGGATGACACAGTTGAAGATGCGTAACAATACATGATGTTAAGAAGCTACCAGCCGTAATGGTTGGTCATGGTATATAATGGAATGACAGATGATTTGAAATTACTGGTGTTGTCAAGCATATTCAATGCCTACAATTGTCTCGTATGGTAGGTCTAGAAGCGATGTCAGTTAGGATGATAATCCATCATGCAATTCTAAGAGCGGTACCTCTCTTTAGAAAGATGGTCGTAGTAACACTTTGTCTGTGGTGCACAAAACAATCTTTTTATCTCTTTATAAAAAAGAGGATTGCATGAATAGAGAGCCAACAATGTACGGGAGTAGCATGATTTTGAAACGTGTCAGACCCACCGACTCAGCACAGAAGAAGACATTGCAACTGAAATTGAAAGAACACTATTGAATTACAAATACCGTAAAAAAAATGGGACGTCATACGAAGTGTATCATCAAATGGTCCGCTTTGCAACAAAAAAAGTAGGAAGAGAAAGGATGGTAGCTGGCAACCGGGAAGGGGGAAGGTTCAGGTAGTGTCTTAACAGGATTGTTTGAGGGGGAGTGGCCAGGACAACAGGAAAGATAATGTTGAACGTAAGCAACAGGCAGGTATTGTGAGACTGTTAAAACTAGTGATAAGAGTGAACATTGGAACGGAAAGAAAACAATACAGAGGTATGTACTATCAATTATAAGTGCAATGTAATTCTAGAATGTTTCACAAGACTGACTGCAATTACCAATCTTAAAGAACAGAGGTGATAGTAGAACGTAGGTTGACTTGAATTCGAGTTAGGTCGGTTCGAATTTTTCAAAAGTTGGGAAAAATGGACAAGTGAATCATGTACACTTGTAGTTAATGTTAATGCATGGAGGAACGATGGTAAACGGGTTCAGAATGTACGTAGTGGTAACAAGGAAGAGAAAAAAGGGTTCAAGTTTGGAACGTTTTGAAATTTGAAAATGGTCCGAGGACCTTGAAACTTTATATATAGGTCCGGAAGACCAAATGTACGGGGGTTGGGTCGTCGCCAGGGGGGTTCGAAATTTTGGGTCAAATTTGCTCTAGCTCGAACGGTTCTCGAGATACGAGGGTTCGAAGTGTCAAATTTCGAGAAAATTCGAAAACTTGACACATGGAACAAATAGGTTCAGAAGTCTAAGGACGAAATTAATAGTACGTAAAACGTAGGTCAACTCGAATTCGAGATAGGTAAGTTCGAATTTTTCAAAAGTTGGGGAAAAGTGGACAAGTGAATCATGTACACTTGTAGTTAATATCAATGCGCGGAGGAACGATGGTAAACGGGTTCAGGGTGTACGTAGTGGTAACAAGGAATAGAAAAAAGGGTTTAAGGTTTGAACGTTTTGAAATTTAAAAATGGTCCGAGGACCTTGAAACTTTGTATATAGGTCCGGAAGACGAAATGTACTGGGGTTTCGTGAGGGTGGTTCGAAATTTTCGGTCAAATTCGCTCTAGCTCGAACATTGCTCTTTGCGTGACTCTCAATCTTTGAGTCGTTTGCACATTCAATGTCCAAGTTTCGCAGCCGTACTGCATTACAGGTACAACACATTGATTATAAACTTTACGCTTCAGACACATTGGAAGTTTGCTTTTGAAAATAAAGAGTATTCTTCCAAAAGAACTCCATGCCATTTTACATTTTCTAATTATTTTATCAGTCAACCTTTCATTCGATGTTTTAAGCTGACCTAGGTAAACATACTAATCAACTATGCCTATTGTCTCTCCGTTAATCGTCACTTCCTTCTTTGCAGCATGTTGGTTTTACATTAAGTTTGTTTTACTTAAGTTCATATTAAGACCTATTTTTGAAGTTTTGTTACTCAGTTATCCCATTCTGCATTTGAAGCAAACAGGACTATATCATCAGCGAACCATAAGTGATGAAGATATTCGCCATTAATTTTAATTCCAACTTCTTCCCAGTTTAAATTTTGGAACACTCTCTCCAGGACCGCACAAAACAGTTTTGGAGAAATTGAATCTCCTTACCTTACCCCTTTTCGAACTTTAAATTTTTCACTTTCTTGATGCAGTCTAACGACAGATGTGGTAGTCGATTAAATGTTTCTTAGTAACTTGATGTATGAACTTTCAATGCCTTGTCAAACTTTTTGTGTACATATATAGAAATAATTAGAAATGATGAGTACTTGGAGAAATTGCATGCACTTTTGTGGATAAAGGATTGGATTCATGGTTGTTCTGCTTGGTGTCTTTAAGGAAGAAAATGGGTGAGAGGTACTGACGTAGAAGAAAAAATAAAAGGTTTAGAGATGTGAGATGCGCAGAAGTGTTTTAAAATGACTGTGTTTGGGCACAAAAATATTGTTGTATAAGCCTTATGATTGTTTGGGTTGTTTTAAAGTTAGTGCGAATAGAAGCTTTGTTGGTGGTGTTGGTCTATAGTTTGGAAGAAAAGACAGAAGCAGTTTAAGATTGAAAAGACTGTATCGGGATTTTGTTGTGTAGTATTCCGTGTATTTAATTGAACAAATTAAGTACTTTGAACAGTATTGTGTCTTTTTGACGATAGGAAACTTTAATTTATAATGGATTTTTCGGGAGAAGAAGATAGCTGGTCCAGTGACAGCGTTTTAAATATAGTGAACGAAGTGGTACTTTTTGCTGAAACTTGATCAAATATTGAAAACCGATCGCAGAGTCCTTCCTTGCTTATGAAAAGTAATGTGACTATGACAAACGCTTTAAATGTGATACCCTTAGAGAACAGTGTACATTCCCTAACGAAAAGTGAATTGGTTGAAACGGATATTGAAGAAAGGCCATCCAGTCCATCCCTATTAAAACCAAGTGTTACCAATGTGTACCCCCAATGTGTAAATACAGACACAAAACTTGGAATGGAGGCTCCCTGTTTTTCAAGAATGTGTATGTCCCCAAAATCAAATGAGGTGAAAAATGAATTTGGTGAAATAGATATAGAAGAAAGACCAAACAGTCCATCCCTATTAAAGCCAACGGTTACCAGTATGTACCCCTATGTGTTAATACAAACACAAAACCTGGAACGGAGGTCTCTTGTTCTTCAACAATATGTATGGAAATAGACATGTTACCAAATCAGAAGAAGGTGGAAAGTGAATCGGTGCAAATGGATACGATAGTTAAAAGTGGAGATGTCGTGCGCAAAATACAAAGTTATGATGATATGCAGGACGACATAAATATTCTTAGTAAATTAGCAGAACAACAAAGTGAATGTGATGAAAGGTATAGTGGACGTGATAGGAAAGAGAAAAGTGAAAGAAAAGAAATATGTGCATGTGAACGAAACATAATTGAGGAAACTTGAATATTTGAAGCCATGAAAACGGCAAATTATGTTCGTTTTCCGCTAATTTGTGGTGGATGTGTACAACAAGAAGGTAATCAATTTGCTCATGCTTGCAGGGGATTTGGCTGGAATGAAATAGAACGTGAACATTTGCTTAATGATCGAATGTGGTGTAGTGTATTTGAGCCTAGTAATTTTAAGGCTTTATATAATGCATATGAAGTGAAACATAATAATTGCAAAGACTATACAATTGGTATATTTGAAGTGGGACTAAGGAATGTACTGGAACGTAAACCGACTGAAGTTCAGAAAGTGTTACTTG
>JAGDQP010007940.1:28169-65118 GCA_022664845.1 Lepisma saccharinum | reverse complement strand
TGCGTTCGCCGAGTAAAAATATTTTCATTTCAAACACTGTCTGAAACGGTGAGGAAAACTATAACTTTGACTCTGAAACTGGCAGATCCTTTTCAGTCGCTTAATATTCTCCATTTGTGCCCCTCCTGGATCTCAGTAGCTACAAGTCCGATAGGGATAAGCCATACATATACCGTTCGATTCGTAATGGCATGAAACGTTGGAGAAAGCTATGAGTTTAAAGCTTACAGGTCTTTTTCAGTCGCTTAGTATTGTTCTGTGTGGCTTTACTAGATCTCAAAAGCAAGTTCGACGGAGATAAGCCATGCACCGTTGGATTAGTCATGGACACCGGTGGGAAAATTATGACTTTGACTAAAACTTGCAGGAGCACGGCTTTCGCTTAGTAATTTCCATTTGTTCCTATGACTTTGACACTTTCTTTAGATACGTTAAAAGATTATTTGAATTTATACAGGGGCACTGATTTTGTCTATAATGAAACCATTACTAAGTCTGTTGGCGTTTTTATTTATTAGCTTTCCCATAGTGATCATCATTTTCCAGTGTTTTCCTGAAAAGTTAGTTTTGCAGGCTGCGAAAATGACAGTAGTCTGTTGGTGCAAGATCTGGTGAAAACGCCGGTTGGGGTAGTACAACCACATTCCTCGATCTTAGCACTGGTCCTTCTTGCCGTGTGGGGGCGCGCGGTATTACCGTAGATGAGAACACCCTTGCGGCTATTCAGAGCAGGACGTTTCTCCAACAATGCAGTCAATAGGCGTTAAAGCTGCTGACAGTAGACATCTACATTGATGATCTAGTTACGTGGCAAGAGCTCAAAATGGATTATTCCACCAAACACTCAACATCATTTGCAGGGGTGGAGATCCTGTTCTTGCACAGTTCCTGCGCTTCCCCCCTTTAAGTATCCACTGCCGTTTGCATGTAATGTTATGGCAGAGATCTCACTTTTCATCCCGTGTCACCATTCTGTCCAGAAATGGCTCACGTCAGTGACGGGTGAGCAGAGAACTGCAGATGTCAGCTCGCTGTGGCTTCTGTTCAGGCGTTAACGCATGGAGTACCCATTTTCCGAGTTCTGACACGTACCTAAGGTCCTGCAGATGATGATGAACCGTCGAATGAGTGACATGGAGTTCGCTGGCCAGTTCTTCAACAGTTTGCATTGGATTTGTTTCCACCGCTGCTCGCAGGGCGTCGTTGTCAAGCTGCACAGGTCTCCCTTTTCGTGGCTTATCGGTGAGGCTGTTGCCCTTAGACCGAAACCTCTGGAACCATCTCTGGTACGTTCACACATCCACAGCACACTGACCATACATTGTATTGGTGTTTCGTACCGCTGCGCTGGCTGGATGTTTCTGGCGAATTTCATACAGCATGACATGCCGTATGTGATCCTCCGACTATCATGATCAAACATAAGCCTCACCTCCAAGACGTGGAGTAGACCGTTCTCTTTCTACACACTGCTGCACAATCAAGTGTCCTATATGACTCAGCTATGGGATGTGCCGTCTACTTAGTTTTAACTCTTCATCAAGTATTTCACTGAGGAATTTTGTAGATTGAAAGCAATTAATTTCTTTATTTAATATGCTTAATTTCGGTGTAGTGCTGATCTTTTGCCACTTATTGTGGATATAAATGTATTTAGTTTTTTCACTGTTCAATTTTAATTTATTATGTTGAAACCAGTTTTCCCAATTGAGATAATGTTGTGTCGATTTTTTGTTGGAGATTTGCCATATCAGACTTGATAAGTACATTAGTATCATCAGCATAGTATTTCCTTGGGTGACATGTGGAAGAAGATAATTGATATATATATATATATATATTAAAAACGTAAGTGGTCCGAGTACAGAGCCTTGTGGAACTCCAACTTTATTTATTACAGGGGAGGAACTAGATTTTATGATTAAACCCGTACGTTCGTCAATATGACTAATTCCAACTATCTGGGTTCTGTTTAGTAAATATGATTCTAGCCAAGATAAGGACTTTTCTCATATGCAATAGCAAATTAAACTATTTAGTAAAATGTTATGGTTAACAGCGTCGAAAGCTTTGGTTAAGTCACAAAAAATACCAAATGAATTTTCCTTATTGTCTTATCCATGTATAATGTGCTAAAGAAAATCTGATAGTGCAATTAGAGTTGATTTTCCACGAAGAAACCCATATTGGGACTGAGATATCAGTTTGTTATATACGAAGTGATTTTTGATTCTAACCCAAATCACAGTTTCAAATATTTTCGAGAACGCAGAAGTACTGGGCGATAATTTTTAACTTGCTTTTTATTTCCCTTCTTAAATAGACGTTTCACTATGATAGTTTTCAGACACTGTAGGAATGACTTGTTTATGATATGTGATAAAGGGCATGCAATAATATGCGCAGACTTTTTTAAGCACAGACATCGGAACTTCATTGTATCCGCAAGACATGGTATTAAGTTTTACTATTACTCTCAGGTCTTTATGATTGGTAGTGACGTCAAAAGCAGAATGTTGGAGATAAATGAAATGTTATTACCGTTGTTTTGAATTAGCAACTCTGATGTATGTTCATACATTCCAATGTTAGAAAAATAACTGTTGAAATATTCTCCAACCTTTTTGGAGTTATTAATAATATTTTCACTAGAATCAATTAATTCTATATTTTTGTTTGAGTTGTCAATATTACTGGATTCCTGTTTTATAATTTCCCATGTCATTTTATGTTTGTTCCTAGCGTCTTGTATCAGTTTGTTATAATGCATTTTCTTTGCTTCAGTCTGCACTACTTTTACTGTGCGTATAAAGTTGTTTCAATGTATTACAGAATGTAATAATACCGATAGTAATCCAAGGTTTTTTGCATCTACTATTTCCTTTTTTCACTTTCAATGGAAATAAGGCCTCGAAATATAATTTAAATTTATCAAAGAAATCTTGAAACGGTGTTCTACTGAACTTACTTGCATGTTTTCCGAATTCCAATTTTCTAGTTCTAATAATCGTGTAAATTTTCTATGTTCGAATCGTTAAAGTGTCGTTTCGAGAGAGTGATACTGCTAAATGATATTTTACGGAAAAAAAAATCTTTAAGAATTAAACACTGACCAAGGTGATATTTAATACCGAGATCTGATACTGTATAACGATTAAGCGGATGATTTGTCAATATCTTATCAATAACGCTTTTCGAAGTTTTAGTTATATGTGTGGGTTGAGTAATATTGGCAACAAGATTACATGATTTTAATTAATACTGCTTCACCGTTGTAAGTTGACGCTGGTTAAAATTGAGACCCGCGTTAACGGTAACAGGCGTTTACATTACTAAAATGATCTCGGCTAACGTAAACTATGGTAAGATGCTAGTAATGTAAACAAGGCATCTTTGCCTGTATGCAGACCGTAAACGGTGGCTTAACTAACCTAGAACCAGGCTTTGGAAATACAGTTAAAAACAGGTTAAGTTTTTCCTTATATAAAAAGCGCTCTTGATTAACACAAACTAATAATATACATCACGTTCGCGAATTTAATTTAAACAAAAGACATTAGCAATTCTATTTTAAATTGTTATTGCATTATCAATAGTTATTTTTCAGTTAATATTAATGCTCTTGCAATATTTATTTCTTGAATTTCATTGTAAATATAATTTCTTCAACTCTCACACACAGGTAAATAGATAGATAGAGAGATAAACTCCACTCGCCTTTTGAATAAAATCATTAGAATGGTGCAATGAAAACTGCCTCTTCTACCTCCTTCTCTTCATTTGCTTGGCTCATAGTGGGGAACGTGATTTATTGTCTGGACTCGAACTATGTTTGGATATCTTACGTTTATACCCACATCCCCCCCCCTTCCCTTGTCTGTACTTAAACACGTTTCAATTGGCAATTCAACCAAATCGTAATCAGAAAACACACCGTCTGTCTCAATGAAAACCGACCCGAGATTCCGCCAGAGTCCTCTGAAAAGGATGTGAGCCCCAAATCTTCGACAGCACCCCAACTTAAAAAAAAAAGGTGAAAAATGGATAGAAATCGTGGAACTACAATTTTGACTTTACACTCGCCTACCTCACAAACTGAAAATCCTGACGGAATTCCTGGTAGGACCAACCAAGCACTTCGCAACGAGCGGTGTCTCAATATTCTTCTTCAATAATTGGCAAAGAGTTCGCTGCACTAACGTGTCATCCGTTAGGATTTACTTCGGCGAAAAGTACAGATAGTACAATAGAACAAGTTAATCGCGTGTACAATAAAAAAAAAATACCGAACCTGACTTACCTAACCTCCACATGCGTTTGTTCACTAATTTTATTAATTTTCCTAATGCATTTATATATATAAAAAAGAAAAAAGTAATTTTCATTAACAAATACTAAAAAGAAGTACAACATGGTCCGAACCCGTGTTCCTTAGATCAGCTCTCCGATATGCTACCAATACGCTAAATTGGCAACTGAAAGCACATGGTTTGAAGTTATATTTATCTTTAAGGAGTAATGCGCATGCGCGAGAATGGCTGTCTCGCTTGCTTATCCTGTCTCTGGTTGCAAGTGAATAGATAAAGGATACTGCAAGATTTTTTTCAGAACCACCTTCAGTGTTGCAGGGCTGCGGAGAGCCCAGTTGGAAACACTTCCGGTAGGGCTGAGAACTTTTGAGTAAACAGTAGTTTTTCGTATGCCCACCGCTTCGCTCGGTGTGCATCCTGCACTTCTGGGTTTATATAGACCCTAGTTTTTAGTGGCCTCTTTTAAAATTATAAATGACAACTTTTATTAAATTTCCTTTTGTGTATTTACATTAAAAAAATTAAAAAACTCTAATTTTCTTTCAAAAAGATATGTAAAAAAGTCGAGGCCAGGATTTGAACCAGGCACTTTTGCATCAGCTTTTCGACGCATTAACCGGATTGAGCGCTTCTCGCTGTTATTATGGTTCAAGCTACGCGAGAGTGGGCTATTCGTATCGGAAGTGTTTCCACATGAGTTAAATAGTACTGCAGGTAATTCTAAAAAAAAAAAAAAAAAAAAAAATTGCAAGGATATTAGTCACGCCACACTTTACCAAGTGTTTGAACGTTGCGAGAAACGCGAACAAAATAGTTGGTGCTAAGTGACAATATTCAGGTATTTTTTGTAGTAATGCTGTCTCCTGTACCAACCTGTATGGACCTAAGTATTTACCAAGCATATAAGTTAGTTTTGGGTAACAATTGCAATCACCTAGTAAACATCCAGTTTCTTACTTACTGCATTTATTTTATCCTAATTACACACATTGAAAACAATGCACATAACGCATTTCCTAAAATATTTTCTTTACTACTTTGCGTAGTTCATCGGTTGATTTTTTTTTTTATTTTGGCGCCAATTTCCTTTTTGGGGTGTCAATAAGTTCAAACAAAGACCCTCAGTATCATACTGAGGTCGAGATTCACCGGTAAGTAAATCAACAGGTTAGTGTTTTTAAAGTGTTGTACAAACAAGAGTGGTTCTAGAGTTTGGAAAGCAAATTTGCATGAGATATATGCGATTTGTTGAGAGTAAATAGTGTAGACTATAGTTCAAAACTCTCACCCAGCAAAATTTTTTAAGTTACAGTGAAGCACACGCATTTTCACTCAAAAGTAACACAATGTAATTTCAGTTTGTACAAGGGTTTATTTATTTCACAGGTCATTTTTACGATAATTATTATAAGACAGTTCAAATAGAGGAGCAAATATGGTTTAGCGCGTACACGATTGAGAGTTGCCATTCACGTCTTCAAGTAACGGTGATTAGATTATGTGATTAGGTTCAGCGAACCGTATTGTCGATACTTGGTGCAATGAATCGGAACTGTGAAATACCGTTAAGCCTGAACCTTATTAAACGTTGTAACAAGGGCAATATATGAGAAATGGACCGAGTAGGGCTAATGAATTGGACTGACGTGTTCTAAGCTTAAAATTACATAATAAATTGCAAAATGTGACCAAAAATCATATCGGGAATCGAATGATTAGTGAGTTTTGTAACCTCGTAGAATGTCCAGCAATTACAAAGGTGTGATCGTACCAATGGTTTACCAATTGGGAAAAGTTCATGCGTAAAGGAGAACTGATGTTTATATAATAATACAAAAATTGTTCTTGCCTAGCACAGTACATGCAGAAGAAGTAAGGAAATAGCAGGTGGCATTTTGTTTCATTTGACTAGGCGACGGTGGTGTAGCTGTAATTGTTTCAGTGTAAATCATTCGTTCCAATTAATGTAGATTGTTCGTTGAACAACGAAGGGGTAAAATAACTATTCCACTGTACCTACTAGTATAGGGGATGTTTTTGGCACGCAACGCAGAGCTTGTCGAACTAGCTCGCGCTTGACACACTATCCCCCCCCCCCAAACACGTTAGTTGGCCCATGGTTTTTCCCTGGCGGTTTATTGCTGAATAGATTTTGTATTTTCACGAATTTTACATGATCTAATAATGATTTGGTCCCCCAGTACGTCCGGCTTGCTGTGGTGTTGAAATATGTGAATTAACCAAAAGAACCAAGAGCCACGTATCAAGCCCGAGCCAACAAGCACTGCACAGCGTTGTGTTGCCGAAAAACGTTCCCCATAGATACTAGTGAGGTAAAAAAAAAAGTTTTTTCTTTTAATTTTTCGTGCTAGTTTGGATTTTTTTTTTTTTTTTTTTTTTTTACAATTACGGGGTTTGTGATAATATTTTATGATCAATGAATTAGTTAAAATGTTAGTTCATGTTCAAAACATATATTTGGAAAAAAAATCGCAATGGGACTGCCTTTCACAAAGTTTCACGGTAAGTTTTGAGTCTTTCTGAGCCTAAGGGACAAAAGTGAACAGAACTTTTCTCTCATGTACAAGGGTGCTAATGAGATATATTGCATTCCTAATGTAAATTGGAAGATTTTAGTATATTTTTTAACGTAAGAACTTTTAATTTTACTAAACCTAAACAACAAATGCACTGAGTGTGTTAAGTAATGAATATTCGTGATGAAAAAGCAAAAAAACAACCTATTTCGTCAAATAAAACTCTGTGTGTTTTGCCTCGTGGAAAAGAACAGTATTTCCTGTGCTGCTTTTTCGAAAATTTGTTCTTTTCCCGACCTTTAGATACGCTTGAATATTTTGTATTCTTTTTTCGTAATTAGTGATGTAATAATCCCAGAAATTGACCTGCGATTTTTTTTTTGCTATTTCGGGCTCGACATTATTTTTTGAGGATTAATGTAACAGTTAAGATACTAGTTCTTTGTTACAAATATATATTTAGAGTAAACGGCTCTATTAGGAGTCCTTCTGACAAAATTTATATGCATTAAGAAAATCCTGAGACAAAGATGCTTAAAGGTCTTAAATAATTTCGACCAACCTTTTCTTTCGTGTACAAGGGCGCAAATGAGGTAAATTGCATTCGTAATGCAAACAGAAAAAGTTCATTGTACATATCCTTAGCGGGAATAAATTTAATTTACTAAATTGAAAGCAGAAATGCACAAGATGTGCTAAGTATATTTTCTGCTTCGCTGAAAAACTGTTTTTCCGCGGTTTGTACATCACTAGTTGTAACTCAATCCTCTTGCAGTGCGCTCTACTCTCCTGGAGATCCACTATACACAGTTTACGGGGTTTGAAGGGTGGGGTGGGGTGGATAATGTATTTCCTGATTTTAGATAGTTTAGGGACTACACTATTAAACCGTACGCAAGTATCAAAAGTACTTTGTTAATTCCTATATCCAATACAAACTCTATTATTATCGTTTTTTCTTATTGGTGAACCACTAGCGTCTTTGCATTTCTGGTACGGTCACTCTAGTTAATTAATAACGTTATTCTTGAATAGGGGGCTCCATAGTTTAATGATTAGAGAGTCAGCGTTGTCCTGGGTTCAATTCACGGCTGGAGTCCCACTTTCCGGCGTCCACCCAGCGTCATGCGGCAAACTATGGAGTCACGTGAATAAGGACGTGACGGCCACTCGGTTCAAAAACCCCCTGATACACCTGTTTGTGGCCAGATGGCACGTAATGCTGTGAAAAGTGCCGTCACTCAGGTGGACGCAGTTCGACTAACATGGGCCAGTTTGCGTTGGAGCAGGCTCAGGCTCTATCGATCTGTATCGCCTGTGGTTATTGTTATTTATTGTTAAATACAAGTTAAACGATTCAATTTAACCTAGTTATATTATTATTTTGTTTCTATTGGTAAACTACTTGTTACTGTAGATTCAATTTTTAGGTGGTTTCATTGTTGTTGGATAATTTAAATGATTTAATCATCGTTGCTCAACCGCCTCATAGCAGCTCCATTAATTGAAGGAATCACATGATTGTCGTTTGAACAAAACATGTTTAGACGTGCCATATACAACCGAGACAAAAATACAACTAAGGACAGTACACAGAATAGCAATTTGGTATGGTAAGGAAATGTTGCTTCTTATGCTGCTAAATCGAAAGACTGGAAATTTTCGAAAAACAAAAACAAAACAGAATATTCATTATACAGATGTTCTCGGGATATCAGCCAGGTGAAGTCCGACGATAGAGCCGACGTTTCAAGAACAGACATTGTTCTCATCTTCAGGGCAAGTATACTGAGACCAGTTCATGTGTACTATATATAGTAACGGTAGGGGGCGGAGCTTAAGAATCTGTGTCTCTGATTGGTTGGCCTATAGCTTGACGCTGATTGGTCGTTTTCATGTATGTTTTCTTTATGACTGGTGTCCAAGTCCGACTAAGTTGAAATCCTGTATCTCTGTTGACATTATTACGTTCTTGTAGTATGGCAAGAGATTCTTTTATTATCCTATCCCAGTAATTGGAGCTCTTTGAGATAATTTTAGTGTCAGAAAATAAAATTCTATGTTTTTCTGTTATGCTGTGTTCTGCCAGGCCTGATTTCTCCGGATAAAATAGCTTGATGTATCTTTCATGCTCCTTGCATCGATGTTCTACTGTCCGTCCTGTTTGTCCTATGTATGTTTTTCCGCATTCACAAGGAATGCAGTATACTCCTGGTGTCTTAAGACCCAAGTCGTCTTTAACTGGACGAAGTAGGTTTCTGATTTTTGACGGCGGTCTGTGAATGGTTTTGATGTTGTGTCTCCTCAGGATTCTTGCAAGCTTTCCAGAAAGTTTACCAGTGTAGGGCAGGACTGCAATATTGACAGGATCTTCAGTTTCTGGGATGGTCTTCTTCTTGCTGGAAAAGGTCCTTTTTAGGACCAAACGAATGTCATCTTTCTTGTATCCATTCTGCAGTAAGGTCTTCTTGAGATGTGCCAGTTCACTAGGGAGGCTTTCTTGGTCTGAGATGGTTTTTGCTCTAAGTGCAAGTGTGCTGATGACTGTATTGCGCTGCGATTTATGGTGAAAACTGTTTCCATTAAGGTAAAGGTCGGTATGGGTAGGCTTCCTATAAACACTGTGGCCCAGACTTCCATCAGGTTTGCGACGAATGAGGATGTCTAGAAATGGTATGCAGCCCTCCGTTTCTGTTTCCATGGTGAACTTAATGTTGCTGTGTTGATTGTGGAGAAATTCAAGGAACGACTGTAGCGCATTTCTACCATGTGGCCAAATGACAAATGTATCATCGACGTATCTGTAAAAACATGATGGTTTTAATGGTGCTGATTCTAGTGCTTTCTGCTCGAAACTCTCCATGAAAAAATTTGCCACTGCTGAATACTACTGAATACTACTGAAAAGAATATTCATACTTAACACACACATTGTATTCGTTGTTTAGGGTTACAAAAATTAAATCATCTTATGTTAAAGAAAATGTACAAAAAACTTTCAATTAGGAATGCAATATATCTCTTTAGCACCCTTGTACATGATAGAAAAGTTCTGTTTTCTTTTGGCCCTTAGTCATCTTTGGCTCAGACCAAGAAAACTTAAGTAATGCTTAAGAGGCAGTCCCATTGCGGATTTTTTCTAGATATACGTTTTGAACATAAATTAACATTTTAACTAATTCATTGATCATAAAATGTTGACAAGTGACCCCGTAATAGTAAAAAAAAACGTTCTTTTCCAAAGTAACACGAAAAATAAAAAAAAATCCTGTTTTTTTTCGGTGTTCAATTTTCGTTTTTTTTTAAACACTAGATGAGATACAGCAGAGGCCAGTGTCCAATTTGTTATAAATTACAAAGTGGGATACAAAAACTAGTGATTGCTGGTAGGTCCCAACATACTACCTATTTCGGTAGAAAAACAGATTTTTATCCCTGGTTGGGGAGATATTCGGAATCAACAACCGGGGATGAAAACCTCACGCATCAAGGAAATCGAACATTGGGAGAGACTATTGGAAGATAGCGATACCAGCCTGGTTTTTGCCTGATGTGACTGATGAAACATCTGTCAGAATGAGATCGTTCTCAGGACCTTCTTATCGCTAAGCCAAATGAACAACTGTCGCTCCGTGACAACACGCATTACTTTTTAACCCTGAAACTGTCATTGGCCATACAGAAGTTTTTCAAATGTACACAAGAAATTGGGTATAGATTTGATTATGGGATTGAAGTGTAGTGTGAAGTGTCAATTCGTATATGAGGTAAGTATGGCAAAGTGGAGTGCATAGAAAAATTAAATCAGGCAGTTTTGGAAGTATACTAGAATATTGAAAAAAGGGAAAGTGTTACTTCTACTGTTGACTGGAAGCAATTTCTCTCAGTGATGAACTTACCCAGTGGATACGGCCTTTTCTTTTTAATTTTCTTTTCTGGGCTGAATTTGCAACTTTGGCCTAAGTCTGTCACATCTGAGGCATGTTGTTCTTCCGTGACTACTCTTCCGAGGTTAGAGATTGGGAAGTACTGGTCAAGGTATTAATTCACATATCATCCGGCATTCCCCTGACCAGCTGAGAAAAATCCTGGTAAACCTCAGTGAGGATAGGCAGCAGTAGGGCTTGAACTCAAGTTCTTGCGCATTAGTGCTCCGAAGTTCGCAACGTTACCAATTGGACCATGAGGTTTGCGTCATTGGTTCTTACGTGAACATAATCCCTTACACTGTACATAAATTATTTTGGGGCTCCGTAACCTTGTATTTGGGTTAAAAAGGGTTCCGTGGACACAAAAGTTTGAGAACCACTGCCTTTACGATTCGTACGCGCCATTAACGGCGCATGGAGATATGGAGTTAGCGCTCAACATATCTACTAAAGCACAAAATGAGTTAAGGTGGTCAGTTCCATGCTGGACCGCTTTTACCTCTCGGGTGCTAGAAGCACTAAGAAGACTGGTGCTCAGTTTGATAATGCAAAGTTCTGGTGCTCCGAAGAAAAATCTTCAGCGTTCTGATCGGGATATGAACCCGATTCGTAGTCAGACAAGCTACGACATAGCCTACATAATTCATTATAATCCCACGAGAATATGGTGTAATGAATACTTGTGATTACTCATTGTAATATCAATATGTAATGCAGACCTATTAACCTAGAGAGGTTCGGAATGATATGGAAGGGAAAAATGGGAGAGCTTGTGTTAGAAATTGAAACGTGCCACATGCCAAAAAGTTAGAACACAGACGCTAAACCACAGAAGACCGTCTAAACCACAATCTTTCACACATTTTGAATTAGAGTTGACAGGTCCGTGTAGTGATGTACATACAGGCCGGGAAAATAACCGGAAATTTTCGAGAAAAAAAAGTGGAAAAATGGTTTCTTTCCATGAGGCAAAAAAACCCTGGTTTTATTGACGCTGTTGTTTTTTCATCACGAATGTTCACTACTTAGCACATGTTTTGCATTTGTTATTTCGATTTAGTAAAATTAAATGATCTTACGTTATAAACTGTACAAAAATTTTCTATTTACATTAGAAATCTAGCGCCCTTGTACAGGAGAGAGAAACTGAATCCACTGCAGGCCTTTAGGCATCTTTGGAGCAGACCCTTTAAACTTAAATAATGCTTCAAAACTATCAAAAACAGTCCCAATATTTTTTTTTTAAATGTGTCGCGTCTTGTGTACTCTTGGGGGAGGGGGGGGGTATGGGACCACGATAGTAGTTACGTAATTTATTTTTCTATGGCCGATCTTACGAGAGAAAAAGGAACTACAGGAAACAAGCTAAATTATAGTGATACTGATTCTACTAGTACTCACAAGTTTAAAAACAAAAGAGTTATTAAAATAATATTCTTATCTATATAAAATTATGTTGGTTTGTATTTTGACCGCCTTGAAAACTTTTGATTTTTATTTTCTTTGTATTTTGAGCATAGTCAAATAAATTACAAATTCAGTTTATAAAGACCTCTACTTAAATAATATTTTTAAAAAATGTTTCCACTTACTATCCTTTTATATAAACTCGTTTAAAAATTGGGGCCGGGAGTGACCCCACGAAAGTTATGTGGTCCAAAAATAAGGATAGTAGTTAAGTGTTAAAACTAGCTGGAGGGACAAATCGGAGATTCTTCACACCAATACAGTAAATTGAAAAGAACAGTAAAATGTCTCGTCTATTCACAGATAACCTGTCAATTACAAGACTCTGAATGCTGTTTGCGGTGGATTTATACACTTTCAGTACCCATTACTGATTAATAGGAATGGTGTGTACAAACTATGAAAAGTGCATTGTTTGTCTAGTCGTGGGTTGCATATATTATTAAATATTAAGGCAGAAAAACGAGTAATTACGTAGTGTGATGCATGATCTAATGTGAATTTGGCAAGGTATTTCAGATGTACAGTTCAGTAGAAAAGCTAATTTCATGTCTGTTTCCAATCGTAAAATTTAATATTGTGCTTACAGGTCAGTTCTACGAACTTTACAGTACCTTGTACATCATTACTTGATCATGTTTAGTTTGTTTTTTTCCATGGTTGCTCATGGTATCTCCTTTCAGTTAGGGAAATCAATGCCGAATGCTTCTTTGTACAGGATGTGCCCACTTGTATCATGGTCTTGCGGCAGTTTTGATTTTGCAATTTTGTAGGGTTCTGCTTTATTTTTCCAGATCAATATTTATACAAGTGTCATGTATAACATTATGAAAATATATGTGTACAAGGGTGCACAGAGACAAATAGTACTATTGAAATTTTTTTTTTTTTTTTAAGCAAGAATATTCCCTACTTAGCACACCTTATGAATTTCTTGTTTCGGTTAACTATAATTAAATGTTCTTACGTTTAAAAAAGAGGTACAACAAAGTTTCTTCTTACATTGTGAACGCAATATATTTCATTTGCACCTTTGTACACGAGATAAAAGTTGCGTCCACTACGGCCTTTAGGCGTCTTTGGCACAGACCAAGGAAAGTTAAATTTTGCAAATGTGTTAAACGCAAGCCCAGTCAAGATGTTTTACCAAAATGCGTATTTTCAACAAGAACTAATATTTTAACTATTTCATTAATCAACAAATATTGTTGGGGCCCTGCTAATAATGAAAAATCGGTTTTTTTTTTTTTTGGAACTAGCATGAAAATTGGAAATAGTATTTTTCCTGCGTTTTATTTTTCTGTTCCTTAAGATATGTACATTGAATTGGGAAACTTAAGAGGGCTCCTCGCTCCAACTCCCAATTTTTAACATTTTTTTCGAAATATTTAAAAAAGATGAGTACTTTAAAAAATGTAAGCGCACCAGAGTTTACAAATTACTATGAAATACAATGAACAGCGATCTCGACATCTTGTCCATTGATGAGTGATACATTTTCAAAGATTATGACTTCATTATTTAATTGAAGTCTCAGCACTCATCAATCGACAAAATTTCGAGATCGCTGTTCATTGTATTTCATAGTAATTTGTAAGCTCTAGTACACTATGGGCTCATAGTTTTCCAAAAATGTTAAAATGTTGTAGGGAGGATCCGTCTTAAGTTTGGAAATTCAATTTTTTAATTACTATCTTTGTTCATATATTTTACAAGTAAAGCACGTATCTATAAAGAAAGAAAAAACACGATATTTGCACGAAAAATATGAACGCACATAAAAATCCATTTTTAGTACTTTCCCGGGCATTCCCTCCCCACTAAAATAAACACTCGGCCGGTTCATTACTGCCGTCCAAAGGCAAAATACCGTATCTGCACATTCGACCAAAATAGAGTTGTTTGGTAAAAAGTAGTAAAAATCAATTTCTTTCTACCTTTGGACAAAGGTCTGCTGTGCTTGGGCAAAAAGACATATCTTCAAAATTGTACAAATTGGGTTTATAACACTAAGTAGAAAATATTAATTCAATTTCGGTCAAATTTGCAGATACGGCTTTTTGCCTTTGGACGGCAGGTTACATCACTAACCAAATAGTGTTCCTTTAAGAGAAACCTCTCTGAGGATTATTTTTGACTTCGTGGAAGAAGTATAATTATTCACTGTTCGTGCAGAACTTTCCGTTGTTAATACGCTCTGTCAGATCTCGAGAAAACTGCTAACATATAGTGCAACACTTTTATGCACGAAATCAAAGCTATACCAGCCAGCGAATATTGCTCGTTGAGTATTGGACGAATCAAAACTTAAAAATTTCTTATAGGCTCTTTAGCATGGAAAGCAATCTAGTGAAACTTTCCGCTGTAAGGGAGAAAATGAGTGTACATTGGCTGTACATCCTATCCGTTCCAGAATTGTTAGGAGCCCAGTTTCCATTTTTTTTAAATTTACACATAGAACCCAAGATTTTCAATGAGAAGTGCCTTGAAAATTACTTTGTGGAAGATTCTTATTCTACTGGCAAGAGTACCAACCCAATCCAAGGCGTCTCCTGATACCTTCTAGTCTTCCAGCATTCATTCAACCATTAAATAATTCTTTTAAGTTCTTAGATTCTTTTGACTGGTTATGTCGTGGTTGTCGCTATGCAAACAGATACATCGACAAGCAGCGTTTTTATACTGTGTGTTTATATGAAATGAGTTGGCGTGTGTGCAAAGCCTATTCTGTAATATGTCATATGTAATAAATAAAAGTGGTACCAAAATTTATATTTGTATAGAGGATAATATGTCGCATATTATGTGTATCTGATGTGACATTTTGATAAGTAAACTCAATTTGTTTTTGAAGCAACTGCGCAACTCAAATTTATTTTATGTGAAACAATTTGGATTTCATGTTATACAATTTGGATTTCATGTTATACTAACTTAATTGATTAGTTCTTGTATAAATACAGTACGTATTTTTTTATGCTACGCGTATTACTATTTATAGAGAATATGTGCTACTCCAAGCGAATACATCTGCCATATCTATAAACGATCGTACAAACGAACTTGCCGAAAAGCGATAAAATGTTCAATAAACTTGTCTGCAAGTGGCTTTTGCATGCCTGCCATGGTCGTTACTAGTGAGCGGCAAAATAATTTTTTTTTAGTTTTTTACCCCGGCTATTTGATATGTTTTTCCTTATTTATGAAAATACTTTAATTTTTACTACATAATATTTCATTGGTGGGTACTCTTTTTTATTCCTTTTAAAACCAACATTTGTGTATTTAGAACTATGAACTTTCCTTCTAGCGATTTTTATTTGACGATGTCAGTAACGAAAGTAAAATTTGCAGGTAACTCAAATATTGCTTACGACATAAACTTGTCAGCATTCCAGTAAAATATTTGATAGCTTTAACTATGGTAGAGCTGTATTTTCTGTACTAATGTAAGGTGTATCTAAGTATCAGTAAGAATCGTTTGAAATTTTAATGAACGTTTCTGTTTCTAATAAATTTTAAAAATATGCGTGTGCAGTTTTACCTCGCTTGTACCCCGGACTGCCTCACCGCAGGTCACCTGGACAATCAGTACAGCAAAGTATGCTTGCTTGTGAAAATTATTGCAAGTCATATTGTAAAAAAGATGGATGAGGCACGTTTTTATAATAATGACTGTAAATTTGGTGTAAAAACATACATGAATTCTCAATTGAATAATTCATGCTGGTTTGCTCCCAAGAGCTTAACGCTATTTCCTTTCGCATTCAACACGAAATGTAGTTCATATACAGCAATACCAATTTCAGTATTAAACTTTCGGTTAAATATAATAGGTAAACTTGTAATTGAAAGACGACTATTACACAGGTAAATGGATTTTGAGAACATCTCTGTATGATAGAAATTTGATGTTCGATTCTATTATTCGAAAATAATCGAAATGATATTGTGCACATACTATCGAATATTTGCTAAAAAATATAGTACTTATTATTTGACGTAAAGGGATATAAATGGAACCGTGAATGTGACAGTTAGATATACAACTTCGCTTTTAAATATTGAGGAATAGACTACTATTTTAAATAACACAACGCAAGTTTAATGAGAGATTATTTCAAATCATTGCATATTACTAAGTGTTGCATAGCACTGCAGTAGATTGTTTCTATTTTCCAGTCTGTTTTTACTCTTATCACTTCTCAGTTATGGATAAAATATGTCATTAAGTGGTAAATTGTAGTTTGCAAGTCCCAAAATTGGATTTTCTTTGTTTGGTGTTCTTTAGGATACTTAACAGTTAATGCAGTCTGCAAATTTGTTTTAAAAAAAGCTGTCACGAATTCTGCATATTTACTTTTTAATGTTTATTTACTGAAGTTGTAAATAAAATACACATTATATGGTGTATATAAATTGTTTGCACTAAATACATATTCTTATTTCTTGTGTCATATTAGCAGGAATGTTGTCAGCGGTCCCAGATCGTCAGACAATATCGATCGTAGAGGGCACGGGCACAAAATACTATCAATTTCTACAACAAATGGATCTTTGTATTTGGTTCTTAAATCAGCTAAACTCATTTTTTTTTAGAGCATACAGTTTGGATCTTTAATTTTTTCACAGGGTGGCTGAAATCGTACTAGCGAATGAGTAGTGTTGATTCTTAACGGTAATAAGGTTTATGACATGGAGCTTTGTTTCACAACGGATATGAGTCATAAATTTTATTTAACTTATATAGAGAATGCACACCATGTGATAACAGTCCTTAAAGATAACATGGTGGTATAAGCAGCATCATTGTAAAACCAGATCGTCAGATATGTGGCATGCACTCCTTTAACATTAAGTCTATCAGTTTTATGTCGTCTTGCTGTCTTAAAAGATGTTTCAGAGAGTAAGGAATTTGTTATGCACGCATGGCCAATGCTCTTTGCAGAACTATTTCAATGTCAATTGAGTGGAAATTTAATAGTAATGTAGTTTTTGCAGATATTAAAGATACAAATGAAGTATTTGGTTAAGAAAAAGCTTCATAAACTGATTTTGCTGCATGAATTATTAATTCCACTTGTTTTACTATTCTTGTGTCGCTTAAATTGTTTCCATGCGTCGGAGACTGATATACATTGTCAGAGAATTTGATCTAATTGCCACTCTTTTGGTGCAGTGTGGAGAATCTGTCTTTAGTATTTAGCATGCTGTCATTATAAACAAAACATGACCATATACATCCCAGGCATTTTGTTAAAATTATGTTAGCATACAAAGATTATGTTAAACGAAAAGCACGCGAAAGACAAAAAATCCGTCTTATTGTATAATAACAAATTAATCCATATTCGATTGCAATATGGAGCACGTGATAGTGAACCCTGCCGTCAGGTGCTGTGGCGAATACTTTCAGTTGCTTGTTCTTTCCAGTAATAGCCTCAGAGCCACCTAACGGGAGTGCTCTTAAGCAAAAACTCATCTTAGCGCAGATGAAAATAGGTAGGCGGCATATGTCTATTTTATTAGTTCATGTTTTTTTGGAAGTCAGATTATATACTAAAAGAGAAACTCCAGCCTTATCCCTTCTGTGAGAAACACTAAAATTTAATCTATGGATTTGTTTCAGGTATAAACTTTGAGCAACAAACCTCTCTAATCACTGTCTAAAAGTTCTTTAAATAGATTTAAGAAATATGTGCTGGAATATAGTAGGCCCTTGAATATTGCGTAATGTGATTGACGCAGTTGATGCCAATAATTTCTAAGCATTTTAGTAGATTTCAAAGTGTCAATCCTTATTCTTGCTTATTAGATATTGATAGAAGTTTAAAAATAAACGTTTCATTTAGGTACAAAATTAGTATATTAATAACCAGCCAAAGTAACTGCTTTATTGAGGTTAGCTCTGATTGGCCATTATCTCTGAGGAGTTCAATTTTACTCTCCTCATTATACATAAGAAAAGAAAGATGAACAGACTTCAATTACTTCAGAGCTCTTACAAGAAAATGTCACAAAGGAAACTTTTAGGTGTGTGCTGAAAATGCTTGATAAAGTATTAATGAATAGAATTTTAAGACCATTCCGTTGCTCTGTGACTTTCCTACAATGGGAGCGTTAAGAAGTCAGATCGTCTTTCTCGTGCTTTTATTTCTGATATAATTTCAACACCGTGTAATGATACCACGGACTTTTATGCGAAAACACTAAATCGTTTCTTTAATGTGTTCACATGTGATGATTTAAAGTGTACACACTAAGAAAGAACAAATACTAAAGTACTGAATTATATGTTCAAGGTGAATATATATTAAGAAGGTGAAATATTCAAGCATCGTGATGACGGAGAGAGGAAAGCATATAACCAAGAGATTAACGAGGAATCCAATACGCCATAGTAAAGTAGATAACACAAAAGAAAAAGATGGTGGAAAAAGTAAATGTTCTGAAGTTCAAGAGTGCGTGTGTACCCAATTGAAAACTGTAGGAAAGGTCCGAATACTTCCTGGATACACAGCAAGTATGTATTTTTTTAATACTGAATTTAGTACCATGCAATTTATTCAATAATTTTTGTTCTTTTCAGCGACAGATTATAGAAACCCACGGGTGTAAGTATGTTTTCCACAGCGGCACGGCATTCTGGTAGTAATTGTGGTCATATTCTTTAATGTTTTACGAGTCGGAGTGGGTCAGGCGGCAGCGCGTCTGACTACGAATGGGGTGGCACGGGTTTAAATCCCGGCCAGGGCACTGCAGACTTTTGTCGGAGTGTTCCAATGTATAGGGCTCTGAGGTACACCCACCGTCATATCAAGTTGCGTATCAGAGTATCCTTGGTACTTGTGGGCACATTGGTAAAGTAAAGGCGGTCGATCGTGGGACTGACCACTGAGCACACCACCCCCACATCCCCTATGCACCGTTTACGGCGCGTATATATCGCACAGGAGATAGCATTATTTGCGATTATCGTTTCCAATTCGCAGCATAACTAGATTAAAATTCAGAGCTATCAAAATATTAAAAGCTGTGAGTTTTAATACGTACTTGTATGTATAACATTCTCATTTATGTGAGAATTTGTTGTGAAATCTTTTTTATGCATTATTCTTTTATTCTAATGTTGATTATTTTATTATTATAAATATATAGTTGCCGTTGTGGTGTATTTTCGAAACTTTGTTTACATACGTACTTTTCTCTTCAAGTGGATGTTTATTATTTTGCGTTCTCTCTCTTTTTCTTCGACGTCCAGTTATTCAAGTTTGTAAAAATTGGTTGTATTACAATTGTTTAAAAATATTTTTTGTATATGTTAAGGCCGCTTTAAACGACAGCATTTATGCTACGATGAATCTTACGATTAGCAGTAGTGCCAGAGTGTGAAAGTATGAATGCTATGGTATAAACCCGTATTTTTTTTTACGCTGGCACACTGCTTTCGCTAAGATTCATCGTACGAGAAATTGTATCGTCTAAAGCGGCCTTTACCTTTTGATAAACTGATGTTCTTAGTTATAAGGTGTAGCCATTGTTTGAGTATGTAGTGTGCGGGTTTTTACTTGTTTTTGTCCTTTACGGATATTTTAATATCTCTGATCATTAAAAAAAAGCTAAATAGGCACCTCGAACAAAAACGTTTGTTTATTTTTTTTTAAATCGAGGAATTTTGATTTTTGCTCTGTCAATTTCTACTTCAGTGCTCGGACAGGGGCGGCTCAAAGGGACACACCATGCCCGTACCTTTTTAATTTCGGATTTGGCGAGCACCTACCCTCTTTATTAATGGTAGCTCATTGCCTTACAATAATCAATCGCCGCCATTAGGTGCAAGCGTACCCTTACCTTTTCTAGCACACTTCGAGCACTGTTCTACATACTAAAATTGTGCCAGAGAGTCAGTTCTTAAGCTGTTTTAATTATATGACATGAATTGTAAGACTTCAAAGTTACATATTAATGTACTATCATCATGCAGTATACACATAGAAATATCATGCACTAAAATTCAACCCAATTACCACGAACACAAACTGTTTTTTTGAAAATTACCCACATCTATACTACCCATGGCTGTCTACCCATAAAGGCAGAGGCCCAGAAACGTTTTTCTCCAATTTTGGTATTCTTTCAGTTTGCTTTGTTGAAATATCCTTATCATTCCTTTTCTTCACGTTTATCGGATTTCATTTTAATCACCATTTACTGATTTTTCTAGTATTTCGTTAATCATTTTTATGCACCTGGAAGTTTAGTCATATAACTAGTAAGCGTAGCACGTGGTTTTACTACGTACTCAGTCCAGTGGTCTCGGCAGTAACGACGAGGACTTTGGATTGGTAATGGGCAAACACACGGGTTTGAATCCCGTGGTCATTGTAACGGAAGTTATCCAGGGTTTTACTCGACGAACGTCGGACTGGTACCTTAAGCATGACCTTGGCCGTTACAGTTCCCATCCTGTCTCACCTTATCCCGACCTGAGCGAGAAATACCTAGAGGCCACAAATAATTTCAAATTGAGCGTGGTTTTACTTTCTGAAGCTTTGCTCAATTAAAACGACACTTCTACATTTTGTTGCGAATAATAAAGTGGGTGTGAATATTGGGTGACACATCTCCTATTGATCTTCAAATTTCATTTTCTCTTCCTAATGTTTTTATCTGAAAGTTTATGAGAAATTTCCAATATATGAAATTTTAGATATCATAAATCCATAATAGAAATCTCCCAATATATCAATCTTACTTGTCATCAACAATTCGTAAGCTTTCTCTGTTGATAGTTTCGGGGGATTTACTCTAATGATTAATAAGTTCACATGCTATATTATCTTGTACTATGTGTACGTCTATTCCTGAAGCATCTAGGCTCGAAAATTTTCCTTTCAATGCCTCCATTCCTGGGATTGTTAGATGAATTTTCTCGCGAGTGTGCTGTAAGCTAATATTCACATGTTCCACTTCTTTTTAAAAAATGGAATTATTGTTACTTCTGAAAGGTCACTTGCCTTTTGTCTGGGATCATAAATTTCTTCGGAAAATTGCATATTTTCTCTTTGTTATTCCCTTATAATTCGTTCTAATTTCCTTACTTTCTTTCATCATGCTTCCGGCAATTCCAAGTTTATCCCAAAGTATTTTATCCACCAATTGTTTTCATATGTAGATTATTCCTTTTCTTATATAACTGGGCGTACATACTGTTGTTTCATTTAAATATTTTATATTTTTCACATCTGTTTGTACATGCTTTCTTTTCTGATTTTGTCTTGTTAGATAACGGAGTTGTTTTATAAAAAAAAACATGATTTTTTTTAAAAATTTGAGTAAAGTGTAGATTTGGAAATAGAAGTTATAGATTTTTTTTGCCTTTTATACATTCTGTTTCTGAAATCTATATTTTCCAGTATTGGATCGCACAGAAGAAGAAGGAGTCTTTGTAGAAGAGCTTGATAAGTTGCAATTGGAACTAGAAACCTTGCTATCCTCAGTTGCTGGGAGAGTCAGAGTATTGCAGGGGGAAATAACATCTTTAAATGAAAGTGAAGAGAAAAAGAATGCGAAAGGAAAGGGCTCTGTTGGAAAGCTAGTAAGTAGGTTCATAAAATTATAGCTTGAATATGTATGGTGTGTGAACATGCGAGGTGGGCATAGTCTCAGGCCGTTTTAAAGAAATAGTGTATGAGATTCATATACATACACTTACTGAATGAAACAGAGCGACAGGTTAATTTTCATAGATGTTCCATATTGGTCACGATCGATTTCAAATACGGTTCTTAACGTTCAAATATAGTGCTGAGTATATTTCGAAAAATTCAAGCGAAATTGTTGACGTTTTATTTAATCTGTTTCATTAGATCCTGAATATTGCCTATTAGGGTTTCATACAATACTCAATTTAGAAGCGCCTAAGCAGAGAAGTATAAGGATATAAGATTTGGAAATCGTCCGCCCATAGGCGTATCTAAGCTAAAAGCGTCGAATGTTAAAAATTATGCACGCCTGCTGCGAAGTAAGAGGATGCTTGATGGTGCTGTGGGACATTTATGTCGAGAATAATAGTCTGGTGTAATTGTGATTTCAGGGACTGTTATATGATAACTGATTCTGGTAACTGCCGACAATGTGCATAAAAGTTCTTTGTTCCTTTCAAGTTTTAGCAACAAGGTAGCGAACGTGTACTGCTTTTCCCTTAGGAAACCATTGCGATTTTCAACGTTACATACGTACGGAGCTGAGCATCTTTGATATTCAGGATATGATATTTGGAGTATTCGTCCTTTCAATCAGTTCAAGTTAATTGTTCTTCGAGTTGCATAATCTTCAGTATTAATTTGTGAAGCATATGAATATTCGTAGACACCCTCTTTCGACAAAAAGTGCAAAATGTTTAAAATGGCAGGTCAACTTAAACGGCGGCGTAATACTGGTCCCACTATTTTCTGAAAGACATTCCACGGTCTTTTGAGTACTTAAGTTATGTACACCCTCCATTCCAAAAGAAACAGAACGTTTTAAAAAAACAAAAAAACAATTTACATTTTGGAACAAATCATTTTTATTAATCAATGTATTCCCCTTCTGCATCGATACACATATTTGCACGCTCCAACAAGTTGTCAAACGACTTCTCCATGTCCTTTATTGGAATGGTCTTTAGGACGGCGGTCGTCGCCTTCTCAATGGCTTCAATCGATGCGTGCCACTTTCCTTTCATCGCCAAATGCAGTTTCGGGAACAGATAGAAATCGCACGGAGCGAGATCTGGTGAATAGGGCGGATGATGCAAACGAATAATGTGATTTTTGACCAAAAATTCAGTTACAAGTCGCGAACGATGTGATGGTGCATTATCGTCCAAAAGAGTCCAACTGCCGATTTCTCTATATTCGGGCCGAATACGACGAATTCTTGCCAGCAAACGCTTCATGACGCCCAAGTAAAACTCTCCAGTGACTGTCTGGCCGGGCTGAACAAATTCTTTGTGGATAATTCCTTTTGAATCGTAAAAACAAATCAGCATCACCTTAACTTTTGACTTCACCAAGCGACTTTTTTTTTGGTGGTCCTTCATCCGGCGCTCTCCATTCAGCACTTTGCCGCTTTGTTGCGGGCTCATATTCAAAACACCACGTCTCGTCACCAGTTACAATCGATTTCAAGAAGTTTCGATCCTGCCGAGCACTTTTAACTATGTCTTTGCAATGCGCAATTCGATCAACGTTTTGGTCTTCGGTGAGTTTGTGTGGTACAAACCGCGAATTAACCTTCTTAAGGCCCAAAACTTCGGTCAAAATGCGGTATGTGGTTGTTTGAGGAATGCCTAATTCCATTTCAATAACTTTCACCGACGCTTTTTTGTTATGTTTGATGAATTCACGCACTTTTTCGATGTTTTCTTCCGATAATCCGGTTCTGGGACGGCCTGATCTTTCGTCATCATCCAGCGTCTCTCTACCCGATTTGAATCGCCTGAACCACTCGTAAACTTGCGTACGGGATAGACACTCATCACCATATGCATTTTGTAGCATTTGGTGCGTTTCAGTAAAAGGTTTACCCAGTTTAACACAAAACTCAATTGCAGCTCGTTGTTTGAAACTCATTTTCCGACCGATGTACACAACACACTGACTGTTGAAACGCAATAACTTTGTTGCCGTGCATCCAAATGTCATGACATTTATACCAGTTGTCAATGAGGGACTACGCCATCTACCGGTAAAATATTACAACAGATGGCACTAGTGGTACTATTTGTTTTCAAAAGTTCGGTTTCTTTCGGAATGGAGGGTGTATTAACGTAGTTCGTCTGGAAAATTGTCTGTTCTTTGAAGTGCATCCTTTATAGTCCGACAAACAGTTGGATGTTATCTGTTGATGATGATACCTGTTTCCGAAATTTGCGTAGTAAACTGCTGAAGTACCCCTAATTGGTTAAGCATAGCAGGCTTGCCTATACAATAACGAAGAGTTATTTTGTGGTTATTTTCACACACACACACAAATGATCGAAGCGTTTTTACTGGAAATTATCATCAGGTTTTCTGTAAAAAAAAACACACACAGTGAAATATAAAACTGAAATTCTGTTTGTGTGTACCGCGTCTGTCTGCTATACAAATCCACACCGTTGGACCAATGTGAATCACTTTTGGTATCGGTATTCCACTTGGCAAGAGAAAACATGTGTGTTACGTTTTTTTCCTAATATATACACTGGTGAGGCTGAATTATTTTGTTAGGTAACAAATTATATTGTAGGTCCTCAAATACACACGCTTTGAGCAGACTTTCTTAGTTTGCGTCCTTCAGTTTTCAAGAAGACGATCGTAAGCTATATACCTTTCCAGTAAATTCACTGGTACGCAAAACTTGTAATAGGCACCCAATAACTTCAAAGCTACTAGATTTCATTAACCTCTTGTGGGTTCTCCAGTTCACAAGGGAAAGATCGTTGGTTATGTCTGCCCTAAGTACACATTGATGTTCCACATTTTTCGTAGCAAATAAAAATACTATAAACTTGAGCAAGCTTTAGTTTTAGATAAATATTACGTTCAGCTTTGGGTTGGAGTTCTGAAGCCTAATCTATGTCTTCCAGACCATCCAAGGCCAATGGTAATAGAAGAAAACATAGTAGCCGTTCTCTATCTTAATGTTTGTACGCCGGGTGGAAGAATTCTGCTCATGTTGACCTGTTTGGAGTCTTGATAATCGCATGGTGAATTAAGAAATGTCAGACACCTTCAAATTGGTGAATACTGCTTGAACCTACTTGGCTTTCAACTACCGTTTTCGTAGACAGCAACCCCTGCTACTAGGTCTCTAGCTGGTTATGAATTTTGAATCTACTTTAAGTATCAAACAATTGTACATGCCTTTTTATTTATTCTTATTGCCTTTTTGCTCCTTGAGGTCTTCAGAAAACAAATCGACGTTAGTTTTAAATATTTTAGAACTTTGCTTTATTTTGAAACGTAAATGTATGGAGAAGAATGATGCTAAGACTTAGCAATTGATACGATGAGGAAAACGTAGTAAATTTTGTATTTTATTTCAATAAAAAGGAGCGGACATTACACGTACGTACCTAGCATTTTTGTGAGGAATTTGAAATAACTAATCTTTAAACATCAAGAGTAAAATTGAGGGTTTAAGGTTTTCATATTTATCTACTAAAGGTTTTAGTTTCTATGTTATTGCAATTTTCTACAGCATGATTGCTATTATTCAACTCTGGGAATGTGTAAGCTATGTCGTAAATATTATTTTATACTTTTGTGTTTCTTATTATAGTCTTCATCTCACGGCAAAAAAGCTAAACAAGATGTGAAGCCTTTGAAGAAGGTGAAGTTTATAGCTGGAAATCCGAGGGAAGTTTTACAACCACTTGTTCCCACCATAGCGGAGGTGAAAAATTCAGCAAATGGTTTCACTTCATTCACTGTACGTATAAATATATGTATTTTCCCGTTTATCTATTACTTAGGTGGAGAGATACAATTGTCGCGAATGTTCTTTAAGTACCTTCCAAGTTTATGATACGTGGCCCATATAATATCTTGTTGTAGTGACAAATGGGTACGGTATAGTAGTTAAACTGCTTTCCGTTTTTAGTAAGGTTTTATCCCAAGTTATGTATTTTCAAGTACATTTAATGTTTTTCATTGAAACTCTAATGTATATAAATTTAAAGTTATCCATCTTTAACTAGTATTCAGCTACAACTTTAATCAATTTAATTTTTCTTCTTAATAGAAGAGTCACATTAACATTATGTATTACTACTGTAATACGTTAGTAAACAGCTTGTCTGTCCGCTTGGTGCTTACTTGCTTACTTGTCCTGGATTACGTAGTGTTTGGTCTCTACTGGTGACTAGAATAGAGTTGCGTTAAAGTTGAAGATTTGCTGTCATTCCTGGTAGAAAACAAACACCTGGTAGAAAACATTGGCTTTATTATAACTTTGAGCGTGCAAGAGTAAATGTAGCTGAGGATTTCAGCCTGTTTCAAGTATTTCTTGTTCGTTAATTTTTTTTAGATTCTTTTTCATGAAGCGCATTATGTCAAAGGAAAACATCATTTTATCTGGACTACATCTACTAACTGTATTTCTAAGGAGTACATAATGCTTCGGGATCACCGATTTGGCGTAGCATTTTGTCAAGGGGTGAAATGCATTAAGTATCTCAACAAACTTAGTAGCTACGTCATATGAGAACGTCCAAAATGTATTCAATTTGCGCATCACGAAAGTTTATTTTTCTATAATAGTGTTTGTAACACCTGATTAACGGTTTTGGCAGTATTATATTTAGTAGATGCGTCGTAAAACCACCAAAACGCCAAAAAGATCATTTGAACACGTGCGACGTAAGCCTAGTGCTCTGATAAGCACAGTCCAGTTTTGGGGAACAACCTGTAATTTATCCGAACGGCTGGCCTTTCTGATTGAGGGTTTTCTAGGGCTTATTTTCAGTCACGCCAAGCTAATACCGAAATGCTACCTTCAAACTAGGCTCTAGCCTGATTTAGTGGGCATGAATAAATTAAAATTTAAACTGAGTGCAAATAAATATAATTCGCTGGAGATGTGCAGCATTCAGGATACACTTTTGAAAATATCGATATTTACAAATATTTTCAAATTAATTTTGCTAAAGAATAAACCGTTAGTGCTATGCATACTACTCATTAGACAAGTAATCTAGAGGTTGTGCAACCTTCATTGTACTTGTTTTTTTGTTAGAAGCACTGGCACCGCTTTTAATGTCAGGTTGTGTAAATCAATTTTGATCCATAGATGAAGGTAAAGAAGTTCGTAATCCAAGATCGTGTAAATTTACTGTTGCACCAACTACTTTGGATGAGTCCAGGATTAAAGATCATATTCGGTAAATATACGAAGCTGTAGGATTAAAGCCTGGATCAGTAGAAATAATATGCCCACCTATGTTATGAACAAGCAGAATTTTGCGTCCTTCAAAAGTTATTGACTATACTGAATTCATAGAATAACAGAAATTTTGTTTAAAGTGCATGGAAAACTGTCCAAAACGGAGAATCAGAGCTGCTCCTTCGTTTTTTTGTAAACCTCGGGATTGGCGAAAGGGTATCGCGCTCTCTTTCTATGCGTGTGGTTACTGGTTCGATTCCCAACGAGGTCCTTGAGCAGAATGGTGTGGAATCCACTTAAAAAAGAACTGTAGGTTCCGTCCTTAAGATTAACTACCTCACCTTTGCATTCTAACTTTTTCATGTAATGTCATATTTCCATCTTTTGGCTTCAGATTCTGTATTCTACGTTAATTTAGAACTAAGTTACGTTTGATCAGATAGTGTCAAATATGAAAAAATAATGAGTAGAAGGGCCTTGAAGTGACTATAATAGAAGAACTTCAAAATTTTGCAGCAAAGTGACTTTAACCAGTGCGTGCGCCATTGTTCAGGAGAGGCTGTTCGATCTGCCAGAGCCATACACACATGCCGTCTGTTCGCGACCCGTGGTATGGCGCGGTCGTTGGGATCCGGGATGTTGTTGCGTAGTGCCTTCCTGTAGCCATCGAGTCTATTTGCGCTGCACTGAACCTAGTCCGTCCAATACGGGCACCATTGTGGAAGAAAAAACTGCATAAGCGATATGCCACAATTCTTCCGCAACAAGATGGAAACCTACTGGCAGGGCATCTTTTGACCATGTACATACACTAATCTCACACCAACAATCGTCTACCGCTTCACTGTGGCTGTATGACCTGCCTCCGATTGCTGTTTCTAGATGGCATACCCGTCGCCTCTGATACGTCACGAAGCTGTTGTGCTAATCAGTTATTTGTCTTTCCATGCGCTCTATATGTTCAGCAAATCATGGATTAATCCGATGTTTCCTTGGTGTTGCGTTTTTAATGGCGAGCAGTTTGTTTAGAATATTGCACAGCACTAGGGAGGGAGAAGAGGAATACTTTTTGAGTGTTAAGGCTTTGACTCCATGTACATTGAAAATTTACAGGATAAATAAAGTGGAAGACAAAGAAGTTTTGTATTTGACGTGTAATAGATTTTCAAGTGTGATCATAAGCTGTATTGTGAAACGGGAGCGACAAGGGAAATCGTTAATGCAAATGTTTTGATTCGTGAGCTGATCGCTCTTACCTTATTGTTTCCTTTCCAACCACTCAAATAACAGTATTGGTAACAATTGTCGTCGAAGAGATGATATTAATAATGGGCACAGTAGTAATAGAGGCAATTGTAGAAGTAATTGAAGCAGCGTAGTTGTAGTAGTATTAGAGATAGTATGGATGTAAAAGTAGTAGCAATAAAAGCATTATTAGCTTTCTTTATTCACCTCCGATTCGTAGAATAACTTATTCGGGATAATCGTCATTGTCCTTGAATGTAAAGAAATGGATTGATTTTTGTTTACTTTCTATTTGTTGTCTTTAGTAACTACAAAATGGTACAAATGGAGGAGAGTACATGGCCAAGAATGGTACTCAGTTATAATGGTGGAAATTTTTTTCAGTGAAAGACTAAAGAAGAAACTCTAATGATAATTTTCTTTTCTTTATAGACAAATCCGTCCGAATCTGTAATAATAAGAGATGTTCCCCAGCCGGGGGTTCCAAAAGTTGTCCCTCCAAAGAATCATTTTGCAAATAAATTCTGGACATCGGTGGAGCCGTTTTGTTCAGAAATAGCTTCAGAAGATATAAAGGTAATTTGGTTATCAAATAATTTTCGCGGCAAGGAAGTAAACGTGGCTGTAAAATTTAACACCTGTTTGTTTATATAAAGGGTGTTATGGATGTAAACCGAGAAACGTTGCTAGCGAAATCGGGACCTGGAAATGAGTAAGAGCTTTCATATACACAATGGTGCGAATCAGCTTCGTTTTCGACATACGTAGGTTCCAACTTTGAGCCCAAACAGGATTCGCTACAATGGTAAGGAAATTAGTTGTTTGCGATAAAGCAGAAATGATACATGAAACCAAAACACAGTTTTCGAAAGTTGATTTTAATGATTACCTTGGATTGAAAATGTGTCCTCTGGGTCGTCATTGTTATCACTAACCAGCCAATGATATCACATTTTTGCTCCTAATAACCACCGTAATGATGCAAACTAACTTTCTGAAACTGCCATATTGGTTTCATGTATTCTTTCTGCTTTGTTGCAAACTTAATTTCTTTACCAGCCTCATTTGGACACAAAGTTGACACCCATGTATCTCGAAAACGAAGCAAATTAGACCCATTGTATATTTATATATTGCCACGTTCGGAGTTCGCCGGGAATGTTTGTCGGTTTACATCCATAATTCTCTGTATTTATTTAACTATTAAACAACCTGCCACAAGTTATAAGGCATTCTACATTGGATTCTCAACGGCATAATGTCTAGACTCTTCAAACTAATACTGAGACTGAACTTAAATAGCTGTATCTCTGTAAGCTACATTATCGTGTTAGTTTTCTCTGAGAACTTATCCGGAATCAAAGTTAACAAAAATTCACTTTTATATTAACTAAATTTACGAAGATACTGTTTCAAATTGGGGAGAGAAACTGAGTGGCCGTCTACAATCTAAACTCAAATAAATAATCCTCGTAGTCCGCTTACTTTAATTGTCCACGTTATTTAAAATTTTCAGATTCTAGTGATCTACAGGTACTATTCAGAATGTACAGGGAGAGCGTAGTCGAAGAAAGGGATATATAGTAACCTGTATTGTGGATTTTCCTTGAATTCAGTTGCTACAAGTACAGAAGTATCCTAGTAAAGCCTCATACATTACTGGCTTCATTTTCTAATTGCATATTATACAACTTATGTCGGTACCTTCACTCCAAATTGAATAAATGAGAATAAGCTACGCAAGTTTGGTCGGGGTAGATTCTAAGAATGATTTCTTGCTACTCTAGTATGCTATATTGCTAGAAACAGAATTAATATTGAATATAAAATGTACTTTAATATTCACAGAAACTGGCCGATGAGTGCAACTTTTAAGTCTGATGGTTGTACAATATGGCGATAAGGAAATACTACTCGATATAGATTTAAAGTTAGCGTTCAATACGTTCTTGTAAGGTATCAATGTTAACCAGATCGTGTAAATTTCGAATTCAGAAAAAAAATTCATCGGCCATTTTCCATGAATCTGAGTGTAGGATTTACTTGATGATTTCAGTGGCATTGGCTTGTAGAATAATGACGCATTTTCGTCAAATTAGTCATATGAACGTGTATGCATACCAATATACCATTAATATTTACGGGGCGTATTTGAAATATACCATTAATAGGAGGTTCGTAACAGTTTGAATTCTTAATATCCTAAATGTTAATAAGCTTTTAAGGATGGGATCTAGATAATTTTATTAAGTTCGCTCCAAACGTTGCCTCTAATGATTACTAGAAATGCAACGTGCCATGCTGATACTACATGCCTTTAAATATACAACAAAAGCTTCTGCATAAGAAATTAGTTGAGCTTACTAATATTTAGTTATTAGAAACTAGCTATGAATGTTTGTATCGAAGAATTTTTTATGTTTTCTGTGAAATCTAAATACTTGTTTCCCTTTAATAAATTTGTTGAATACGTGAATACCTTTCTAAAATAATACGGTAAAGAGAATGGCTGAATGTTATATAAAATATTCCTTTTTGCAACATGGTGCAAATGAAATAATTTCTTGACATGAAATGTCATGTTGATGTTGACCTGTATGCTTGTCATGCTTTCGATTTTTTTTAGTTTTGCTGGTCGAATTGTAATAATTGAAGACCTGGGTACACGAAGAAAGCAGCTCCAAGTTGATTAACGTTTTAGAAACGAAAAGACCTTCTTAAAGGTCTCAGGAGACAGATTAAAAGCAGTGGAAAAAAGTTTCAGCATATATAAAGGAAATAGTTTGTGAACATTTTAGCTGTTTTCTGGACTTTAATGGAATAAGGGGCTTCCCCTTTATACAGTTTTCCAAATTTGATCTTTATATTGAGGTACCATTGAACTTTTCCCTCATATTCATATTCAACTCCGTCGAGAAACATTCAGCCTTGAGTGATAAAGGTTTAATGTTTTATTTTTGGTAAACATATTTTTCACTAATCCGTAGACTTACTTTTTAATTTGACATACTGATCCAAAGTGTTTTTTTTATTTTATGTTATATTTCATTTATCTTATGTCTAGTACAAAACACTCAGTCTTCCATTTTTTGTAAGAGGAAAGAAGAACTTTAGTTTGATGTTATAGTAGATATAGTTAACTGGAGAATATATCACGCAGGAGAATATATTACACTCTATTTTCGATAATTTCAGATGCTAGAAGATTACATTCTTGCTCATCATGATGATGCAGAATTTCAAAAAGTTCCTGCGCTAGGACGTCATTATTCTTTGCAGTGGGCCCAGGAAGAATTGATGAAGGAACAAGAAGAAGCATCGACGCGAAGAATAAAGAAGCGAAAATCAGGATGTTCCGAAGTAGCTAGTATGTTGAGGCGTTGCCAAAGGAAAACGTACGTTCAGTAAATACTTTAATTTGAACACCTTTTTAAATTTTAGGTTAAGCTCTTATTTTATCCCATAAGAAAAAATCATAGTCATATTGCCCATTATAGGTGACCATTGTTATATTAACAGCTTTATCTCTTTTATGTCCAATTATTAGAGTATTGAGAGATTCCGGCAGCAAAATATGCCAGATGTGAGACTTAGTTAATAAAATTTCCCTGTGAATGGAAGTGAGGGTTGCAATCTTGTAAGTTTTTTTATGTAATAAAGTGATTTTGACAGTTACTGTATGAACTAGTGAAAAAATCATAATTCTAATTTTTGTCTTCCAGATGCATGATATGTAGTGTTACAGCTCTTAGTTGTCATGGCAACGTACAATGTACATCTAAAGCTTAAACACTGGTAACGTGAACTGTTAGGTGAATAAATTTACAATTCGCTCATGCATTTAGCAACACGAATGCATTAAACTACTGCCGAAGACTGATGGTTGCGCGGCCATGTGTGTTTAGTTTATACTAAATCTGGCATTATATTTTTTCTCAACCGCTGAATCTAGATCATTGTATGGCAGCTGGGTGCCTCAAGATATACCGAAAATGGAAATAGTATCGATGTAATGTCAGTTTTAATTTGGTAAATTCCTTATCCTCCTACATTCTTCGTCTTAAGAAGAAAATACTTCAAACCTCATAATTATGAACTAAACGATACGAGTGCCATTATTTTGAATTGAGATCACGACCTTCATACTTGTTTATCCACTTGCAGCTTAAAATCATTCATAAGGAAATAGCAAAATGTGAAATCAGTTTTTTTCTTAGACAAAGTAACATTTTGTAACATCGATTCAAGGTAGAAACTTTTTTATTTATGGATGTGAAAGGAATTCTGCAACTTAGACATTTTTTGTATGTATAGGCGTGTCTCTCTTTCTGTGTATGTGTGAGAAGTATTATTCCTGATGTTGAAATTAGATACGTATCAAGTTACTCAAATATAGTAATTTGTACTACAATTGTTCTGTTTGATGACACGTGTGTGAAAAGTTAACATTCGATTATTTTAAATTTAATTGTGTATAGTACTACAGAGATATTATATTGTCAAGTATATTTTAAGTGAGAGACTTTCTCCACATTCTTGAAATACCGCCGCTTCATAGGTGTGTTAAGCTTATATGGTTACGTAATTTCAATCACATAAATAGCTGGACGCTGATGACACGCATTGCAAGTCGGAAATTATATTCAAATGAAATATCTTGTTTGTATTCTATGAACTTTAAACGAACTTCGAATATTGTCAAGTAGTATCGAATGGTGTAAACCGCTTGATGTTAAAGGGAGACTTCTGACAAATCTGAAATTATGCAAGAAAATGAATCAAATTTCCCATGTTCCAATACAGGTCGATTTCTCGCAAAGTCAGGTATAGCAGACCTCGTCGCGACCTATATTATAAGCTGTTGATATTCTTTTTAAAGATTAACGTTGGCTCGACCTATGTAAAAGGAAGGAAAAAAATCGAAGGAAATGAAAAGCCCCCGTCTAACATCAAGCGTATACTTTAAAATATTTTGTTTGTGATTAACGAAAGTAATTTTTAATTGTATTTGTTTGAACATTGAAATACCGTTAAATATTTCTTTATTCTAGCTCTGAGACAGATGATTCTATCAGGTTTGTATTTTTAGTTTTCACCCCTGATTGAGGATGTCTCTTTCAGTAACATATTTAGCTACTTCGTTGACTAACTCCAACAACATTCGCCTACAGTTTGCGTTTAATCTGCAGTTTTGTTGACAGTTTTGAAGTGAATCGGTTAGCATAAGATCAGTGTTGATTTTCGATTCAATTTTGTCTTTAGTTTGCTCCTATTGTACTTTATTGATAACATCTACACCCAAGTTTGATAGATTTATTAAAGTTCATTTGTACATTAGTTAGTGAATCATAAAGGTACTCCATTTAACACCTCTGGTAATGAGGAAAAATTCATAAAATAAGGCAGAGCAAAAGTTTTATACTAGAAGCATTTACTTATAGGATAATTGTTTCATCATGATTGTCGCTTAAATTGATGGAAAATCGTGGAGCGACTTTTATTTTTTTCGGGTCGGATTCTCAGTTACGTACGTACACTCGTGTCGAAGCTCGTCCCTGCTGTTACAGACCTTTAATTGATTTTAATACTGAAGAAAAAGTGTCAGAGAAATCACCTTGATTATATAGTATCGCTTCTACTAAGTGTGCAGAGGCGGTTTCGAATTAAATATTATTTATGGCCTTTAGACATTAACTCTCAGGCCGGGATAGGGGAGGGAAAAGAATCCGGGAAAGTGTTGCACAAGGCCTAAGTTGAAGGTATATTCCTGACGTTTGCCTTGCGTGACAGGAAAAACCCTAATTCGGGTTCGATTCGAAATTCGCCGAGCGAAACACTTATTTCTACAAATGTATCGGGTAGTTCTATAGAGAACTGTACGTGAAATTTACATAAAACAAAGTGAAAGCGCGGTTATTATTACCTATGCACACATTCGTGCAGGAAAAGGTGTCAAAAGCAGTTACCAACGAAATTCGACCAGAATACAATTATAAGATGCTTCCGACCAGATTAAGCTGTCTTAAATTCTTAATTCTTGATAGTAGGCTAAATGCTTCCCTAAGCGAGATTATTTACGTCTTTATTCTTGTGCTCTTGTTTTTGCTTCACTATAACAATAGCACCATACACTTTGCACTTGCTATCAAAATTAAAATAATGGCTCAGTGCATAACACGAATCAACATATGGTACACCTAAATTTTAAGGATTGAAAGATAATTCCTTTGTTAAACTGTTCATAGGATATTTCAGAACGTATTCCTTTATAATAATAAAAATAGAGGTTTATTTAGAATATTTCTAATTTAAGTAACCATCTACTTTGTTACAAGTAGCTGCATTCATTTTAGTTCATTAACGTACATAATATATTTTTCTAATATATATAGCTCCAGTTCAGACTCACGTGCTGGTCCGCTAACACAGAGACTAGTTTCAGCTTTGGTAAACGAAAATATAATGGATCCGTTGGAGGAGTGTTTGGAACCAGAGAGAGGTATTTATTTTTTTAATAACCCTTTTCTTCTAATATATATATTGATTGGTTTAGTTCCTGTCAACGTCAGATTTATCTAAATGTTTAAGACGAAAGAAGTTAGTATTATTGATTTTCAGTTTTTGTGAATTTGGAATGGTGGATAGGCAATTTGAGGTCTATAGAAAAGTTACAGTAGAACCTCGTTAAGTCCGAGACCGGTCCGGAATAACGAAAATCCGGGTTACTCCGAGATTCTGGCGAAAAATCGGTAAAGTGAAGAAAAACATAACTAATAGTATATGGATTTGCCTTTTGATAAAAAAAAATACTGTTCTTACAGTATAGAGTAATACATTTATGGCTAAACAGCAAGACAAATTCCAAAGTTTACTTATTGGAGAAAAAGTTCGTGAGTTTCTGTTGCTTTAGTTTTGAATAACGCTTGCGTGCGGCGCGATCTTGCACCCGTTTCAGCATGATATTTTTATAAGTTGTAGTAATTTGCGTCCGGATTATCCAGATATCCGAGTTAAAGGGTGCCGGCTTAACGGGGTTGTACTATATATCCATATTAGTACCTCGAGGGACTTAAAATACAAGACAGTAAGCTGTAAAATCTTATCATACATTTCACGAATACGAAATAAATAAATAAAATGCTTCCACATTTTAGATAATCTTTTTTCTTATCCTCGCGTATAAAGTGCTTGATGTTTTAGGTTGACTTCCCTTTGAACGTACTTATTTCTCGTTAGAACTACCAATTCTGCATCTGGAAAGCGTCAAAAGTCACAATATTTCATGCTTTGGTACGAAAATATCACTGTTTCTCGAGTATCGTAAGATTGGTTTCCAATATCTTTCCATCTCAAGTGTGTTTTTGATGTTTCTATTTTCAGTAGTTACCGTATTCGACAAGAAGCTCATTATTATTTTTATAAATTAAACTAGTAGATGATTCGCGGTAGAAAAAGTCGTTATTTTTTTTCTTAGTCCGTAAGTTTATCCTCCACCCTGTCTCCACGATATTGCTCTTAAATACCAATACTCTTGCTTATGTATTAGTATTACAACTTGAAGTACAATTCTTTTGAATGTCTTTGATGGTAGTTTTCTTCAAAGCATGTCTACGTCATGGTTTAATATGACTTATCAAGCTTAGAAAAAGATAGACGTTCACTGACCTTGCTTCTGATCTCAAAAGCTTGCAGCTTTTAATTAAGATTAACAGGTACATTTCAAAATCTATACAGTCGATATCTTAAGCAAGGCGTCTCGAATAGTCATTATTTTAACATATATATATATTGGCTTCTTTTGATTGCATGGAAACTAGAATACAAATATTTGTATTGTCACGTGAGTGAAAGTAGACAAAACAGATGAACGCACCGATGACTAATAGATAAGTCAAAAGTTGTAGTAGTGTACATACAGTACATCGACTTTCAAAATAAACTAATACTTTCTTTTGTCTGTGGTAAAATAATTCTGTAATTCTGTAAACAAGCAATTTCTTTGTGGAAGAACTTTGAAATTGGAAATCAACATCCTTCATATCAATTAATACTAACAATTCTTCCCGACAATTTTGAAAAAATTAACGTTTAGAAATCCTCTATTAATTTAAATAATCAATTAGTATATTTATCTTTCAAGAAAAGTGAATAAATTTAATCACGGTTCATATATATATAGGTCGTCCACCTTCCATCTGTTCGTCTAGCTATGTGACCGGCCCATCTCCACTTCATCATCTTCGCACTCTTGATACATCCTCTACCTTTGTTTGTGCGCGAATCCATTCATTTCTCTTCCTATCCCTCCTGGTTATTCCTAGCATGCACCTCTCCATTGCTCTTTGTGTGACTCTCAATCTTTGAGTCGTTTGCGCATTCAATGTCCAAGTTTCGCACCCGTACATCATTACAGGTAAGACACATTGATTATAAACTTTACGCTTCAGACACATTGGAAGTTTGCTTTTGAAAATAAAGTGTAGTCTTCCAAAAGAACTCCACGCCATTTTACATCTTCTGTTTATTTCATCAGTCAACTTTGCATTCG
>JAGDQP010007940.1:8137-23169 GCA_022664845.1 Lepisma saccharinum | reverse complement strand
AATTTCCCTGTTATTTGATAGAACGTAGTCTATTTCGTTTTTGGTCCCATTTGGGCCTTTCCATGTCCACTTCCACTATATATATATACACTACTGCATCTTGATCCATGACACACATCTTCCTCTCTATGAAATAATCGCTGCTTAAAAATTACATAATTTTATTTAATTTGGAAACACAGTATCTTCTTAAACACTTTTTAAAAAGTATAAACTATAGATTAAATATTTTAATTAACCTTCTTTGTTACCTATATGACGAAAGTATAAACTTACTTTTGACTAATGATAAAGTTATTATTTTATTTTCTGTTATATGATTTTAATGGGAAAATAAAGAACGCAAAAAAAAAGGGTGGCGAACTTTCAGATCAATTAGAGCAATTCTAAAGTAATAATAAATAAAATATATATGTGTTAATAATTTTCGTTTTAGGTACAGACACCAAACGTGATGGAGAAACAAAACCAATGTCATATATTTAGTTTTGTTCTACTTTGTTGCTCTTTTTAAACTTATAAATTCAGGAGTGTTATCTGTTTTAAGCATCCTAATTCTTAAGGAGTGTGTGTACCTAAAGTAAGTTGTTTTGATTTTCCATGATAACATTTGTAGCGTAGAAATTAAGACTTGCACATGGTAAAACAATTACTTTAAAGGATTCGGCGAGGTTAAATTTTGGGTTTGTAATTAGGCTATAATCTTAAACATGTCTCGTTTATAATAGTAATACAGCTAGACATGTATTAATAAGTTTGTCGAATAATAATAATACGTTCTCTTCAATTAGGGAGACGAGCGTCCCTTAGAGGCGGTGACATGGAAACGCTTGAAAAGAGGGTAAAGAGAGAACTTGAAGAACAAGGATTTTTAGACCCAGATGAGCCTTCAAAGGTACGTTTATGTGTAGCCTTAATCTTTATAAAATAAATTAGCAAATGTCTGTTTTAATAAGTTGTATGAGTATTGGGAATATCGGTAATAATTTTGATATGTGAGTTATCAATATAATGTCAAGTGGACCTATCGTATTTATGCCCTTTGATTTTAGTTTAAAGATGTGTTTGTGTTTTATATTGAATAATAACCCTGATATGTTACATGATCTAGGTACCGTTGAGAATAGTGGTAATTTAGTTCAGTGAAATACTTTCTATAGTAAATATGTTGCCTATCCTAATTAGTATCTCATATCCCTGATTTACGAGAACGTTATTCCGACTACATTATTTAAAGTACAGCTAAGGAAAGAAGTAATAGCATTAATTGAAGTAAGAAAACTACATTTAATGAGATATGAAACACTGCACAATTTTGGAAAGCTAGCGAGTCCAAAAAATGATTAAGTGAAATTTTCGAGACATTGCTTACTGGGAAATACAGGAAAATACCATCATTCTTACGTAGGAGTATCTGAAAAGTGTGCAGCTCTCAATTTATCCATATGGTAGAGTTGAAAGTTTTTCCATTCTAATTTCGTAGCATATTTATTGCAGCAGCAACAGTTTGCTCACCGGATACTTTCATGGTTAATGATCAAAATCAAATTCCATATCATTGAGATGGGGAAAAGAATTTTAATGAATATTTATGTAATGCTTACTTAATACCTTTCACGTTATATTGATTTTTAGAGAATTGTTTGAAACTCAGTTTTACAAATGTTTGTCGCTAGCATTAAAACGACTCTCTCATTCATTACGATAAGTTTTGAGAATATTTTTGAACTAAAACAATTTAATACAGCCTAAATTATCTGAAATGACTATTTAAAAGTAGTAGTAACAATAATATACTCAGAAGGTAAATTATTAGTAGTTACATCTGGATTTCGTTCATAATCAGTGTTCAACTTAATTTTGTCAACTATAGAGTATGTCTGTCAGCTGAGAGCTTTTCGAATTGAGAAATAAAAGTATAGACATTCATGAAAGTAGTTTATTTCTCTTTGGCATTACACTCTTGTTAAGTGAACGTTGGTTTTGTGAACACATGTGTATTAAAATATTTCCTTTTCATTACGAAGTGAACTTGTCAACAACTGCAACTATATTTTTTTATAGATATAACCAATCAGAGTGGAGATAATATAATACGTGTAATGATTATACCTTCTTAAGTTACGTCAAGTAAAATCACGTGACTTCTTACGTATCCTGTTTAGAAAATATAAAAACCGAATAAGACAAACTTGTATTTATTGTTCTTTAATACGTGTTCGTGATGAAAACTGACTTGATGATGCCCAGGATAGAATCCAATGACGAACGTTAGTTACTGCGAGTTCCATAAGCCATGGAGTTAGTCATCTTCTGGAAAATTAGGCTTTTCTGCTACTGGTAGCATTATTTTTCATTAACAAAGCAAGAGAGTATTTAGTTATTTATGGCAGAGGGAAATTAAAGGGAAAAATTACCACTCACCTATAAATAGTTCCCTGAAACCTTATTTCCTCCCTATTTTTAGGGATGACCTTACTAATAGCTTGCTGAATGAGATAAAATCATATCAGATATAAAATAAAATTTAAATAATCGTAATTATTAAATATACGGAAATAATGGAATTTGAACACAGTACCAATTCTTCCAACAGTGACTTATCAGTAACTCCGAACAGTAACATCGAATATCTGTGGATAGTAAGGATCACCAAATGTCTTACTAGTTACTACCTGACCTGTTAGAACTCGTTGTTCATTGCGATGGATATTAATGCAGTGTGATAAATAGCTATTGGATGATTTGAAATCACAAAGCAAAAAATGGTATAACATTGTCACACAGAGAAGAGTTTCAATAATTCAGGTTCATTTAAAACTGAGTACGATCTAATATTTGCGTCAAACATTGTTTTAGTTGTCGAAAATTATAGAACGAACATATTTTAACAAATATTAATGAACAATTTATGTGCCAGATTTCCCGTCAAAGAAGAGGTTTATTAGGTAAACCCTGTTTTGGATGAATTATCAATCATGACCAATCATAGGAAAAATAGACTGTTACCAGCGTGTGTTGTATTGGTTGGTTATTTGAATACTGATCCACAGAAGTCATTATCAGACTTGCTGGAGAGCAACAATAAAATTATTTCTGAGAAGCTGCAGACATTTCATCGGTTAGAGTTGTTGATTTCTGTGGTACGAAACGAATGAAGATTTGTTCTTATGATTTTTCAGATGAAACATACTGAGTCTTAAAATTTGTTTAATGTATTTTTCATTAACGACATTGGTCTACCTTTAGATAACCTTAAACTAGAGGAAGTCGCTATTTCCTAGCCATCATTCAGCTACGGATGAAGTTAACACCAAAAACTGAACAAGCCAGGAGGAAGGGAACCAAATCTAGATTCGTTTTGTACCGCAGTGGTTTAGTGGTAGAGCGCTCAGCTTGGTTCGATCCCGGCTCTTGCCATATGGTGGAAAAACCGTGTGCGTGGGTATTCTCGGGGTCCTCCAGTTTCCTCCCACTTTCATCATTCCATAAATTCTCCCAGCATCCGTTCGGCTTGAGCCAAAGTAGCCTAAAAGGCCTTTCAAATTCGTTTTCAGAGCCTTTGGTAATCAAGCACTATCTTAATAAATTAAAAATAATGGACAAATGACAAAAATTGTATGTTAGATAGTGGACTATATAATGAGAAATTTGAAATTCTGTGCTGACCGTCCATAGTTACGGACCCTTAAACAGTTAGCGTCAAAATCCAAAGCAGTTCGTTCCATAAATGCTAATTAGTATTAGATGCGCCGTCGCGTTTCAAAATTTGAGTATTGCTCTTGATTTGTTCACTATTATTAAATCTAAAAAAGGGGTGTGAGTATTAAGGTGTCTTAAGACGAGTGTCCATAAATTAATTTAAAAGAATGTATATATTACGATTGGCATATTCGTGCTTTTTTAAGCTTTGTATATACATTTCTGGGTGTGTAGGAGACTATTTATTTGCTTTGTAAAACAACTCCAATGATTTTCATAAAAAAAGAATACGTCCAAAAAAAATAAAAAGGTACATGATGGTCCAATAATGATAGTGTTTTTACAGTGTATTTTTACAAAGTTTGTTTTAGGGACATACAGACGTATTTATGATTGTATAGATTAAAATAAATATGACAATAAATCAGGACATGTAACGGCTGATTCTCAAATATCCTTTATAGCTATGAAATGTGTGGAGTGAAAAGCGTATAAACATACACCAAATATATGAAAACAGAATAGCAAAAGGTATATACTTGATGTCGTGGGATAAGGGGCAGGTGCCCCACCTTGCCCCTCTTCCTTACGCTCTTTGTCTTCCTCATAGTTCGTTTATCGTATATTTTTTTGTCACATAATCAGGATTTTACTGTATAAGTAATATGTTTATCTCTGGTTTAGGAACAAGCTGATGATGAAATCTCGACTGAGTTAAAGAGATGCCAAAGTCAGCTGAAAGTAATATCTCAGCACAATCTTCAACAGCTAAAATCAATGCTAAAATTTGCTCATCAGGAAAATTTACGCAACGAGTACAGAAGGAAACTTCATTTAGTCGACCTAGAGGTAAGTTTAAGATGGACTTGGAATTATTTTTTCAACTATTGAAGGGAACTGTTCAAATTTGATAAAATTGTTAAAAATTATACTTTTCTTTTTAAAACTTCATTTTTGTTTTTAAATATTTTAGTACATTTCCTGTTAGAGTAGGCACGTATTCAGATTTTTCATGAGAGGGGCCCGTGGTTTAGCTATGCTTAAAATACTGTATATGTGATTGTGATTAAAATTACATTAGTGCTATACGGAAATCAGCATCTCGACCCTGCAGTCTTTCTTGGGTTAGTCACTGTGTCAGTTTAAGTAGTTTAGAACTGTTAGATTGATTGCTACGGTATCTGTTGCAAAGCTAACATCTCAATAATTTACGCGTAGATAAGATCGAAATTACATCAGTTTTAATCGTATGAGCATTTTGTTGGGTGTCATCGTCTAGTACACATTTTACATAATTAGTTTTGCAAAATTAGAGATTATTGTTGTATTAAAAATGTATGTATACAGATCCAAACTTACAGACACATTGCGTTTAACGGGTCGCTTACTGTGTTCCGTCGAGCCAACTCGATGGTGGTTTGAGCGCTGTAGCGAGTATTTTCGACCACTGGATGGTGCAAAAAAATACTGCGACTACTTTCCACATTCCTTTTCCGGAATGGATCCTCACTTAGCTATGATGAACTGTCAATAGATGCCTGGGAAAAACACAAAATACGTTTTTTATTTCCATTTGTTCCAATGTCTTACTACAAATTTGTTAATACTACTGCTATATTCTTGCCCTTTGTGTATGTGAGCGTATTTGTGTGTGCATCTAGTTTTTAAAAGGTTTACTCAAACGCGGCGATACTCTTTCCTCTCTGTTTCATTGTCAAATACCACAAGTTTCATATATTTTCAAGTCTGGTACGCGTTCGAATTTATGAACATTACTCGCATTGCTCTGTGTTTATTTCGATTAGCGTTTTTTTTTATTTCACAATGAAATAAGCGTTTAATAAAATTGAGACATTAGTATCCTAGTGATACAGCTAAAGGAAATAAAGGAAAATAATGAACTGTATATACAGATCTTTGGACCCCAGACATTCGGACTACGCTGAATGTAGTCTAGTACTGAAATAACTTAGTCTGTTGTCTATTTCAAACTTTTCCTTTAATAAATTTTGTGAGTGAATATTGCACTGAGAATTTTAATAATCATCTTATGTTCCAGCTTATGGAAGTGTACCGAAAAATAGCAATTGCTAGACAAATGAAGAAGTGTATCTCTGATGAGGAAAAGGAACAGGCGTGGAAGGCCTTGAAAGAAAGGGATTCAATATTGAAGAAGTTAGACTATTCTGGCTAACCATGCATGACCATATTATAAAGTTCAAAGTTGTTTATTACTGATTTTTCAAACATGACATATAATCTATAATGATATTCTAGTCTACCTGAAGAAAAATAATGGTAGATATTATATTTCGATATTACTGTTACATAGTTACCGTTTTGAGTTATAAAATGCTTTGTTTTATTGTTGTGTAAACTTCTGTTGTTAATTCTCAAACCTACAGAACATGTAAAAGCTTTGAATAAAATCTCTTAAATCCGTTTAAAAAAAAGTTATTTCCATATCGCACATTACGTCACCTTGTTTGAATGCAAATTTGTTGATGGCCTTTAGACAACTCAGGCAGTCGCCTATGGATACTCGACAAAACGAATAACGAACGTATCTGGTCTTTGATTTTTACTTAAGTTAGCGATAACTACGTATGTTATTCTTAAAAAATACAAACGTGATATTTAGATTGTTATTTACTCGATGGCTTCATAATGTTAGTGTGGTTGGTGATGAATGATTAGTGCTCTAGGACTTGTGAGCCTGAAGAGATATGTGGACGGTCTCTTTGAGAGCTCGGGTGCGCCTTGATAGAACGTCTCAGGCATAGTGGATCCTGGGGAGGGGTTTACTGACCATACAAAGAATGCACAAGACGATATATTGCTTTAACATCCTTGTCTTTCAAGACAAAGCTTCTTCCATCAAATACAGCCCTGATATTGGAACGGTGGTAATGGGAACCTTGACTCCATATCAGTACATGCCTCAAATCACTGTGAAAGGAAAATCGCAAGAAAGACACCGTAAATAGTAGTGAACATCATTGAGTTTTTGCCCCGTGTGACTTGGAAGTCTTGTCCAATTCAAACATTTCCACTTGGATCATGCCTAGACTAATGCGGAAATATGAACCCGCAAGTATAGAGGGTCACCAAGCAGATTTGAAGATCAAAAGTTGGAAAGAAGGGCAATACTGCAACTTGTTGGGGGGAAGTGTGCTTTGCTTACCACTTGAACAATTTAGCATAGAAACATCGTTTATTGAACTCTTATTCGTACAGGGGAGGCAGGCACCTTTCTACAGGTATAAATTATTTTTCTAACTTGGTTATTCCTCTAGTTCTGCAGCTTCTTAGAATATTTGAACTGGTAAACAGCGTGTGGGGTCGAATACAGAACACTATAGTATTAGTAAGTTTGTTACGCACTCTCCACATACGACTGGTACGAAACTATGATACAGTGATGGAACCTAATACAGCATGTGTTGATCTATTTCCTGGAAGTGTATGTACTGCCATTCATATCAATAAGCTTTTAATTTTTCAACACCAGAAGAAGTGTAATTAACCGTATTTCCCTACGGTACAAGTAGTTGAAGTGTGTCGTCACGTTAAATATTTCATTACATTGCAGTCTTGAATTTAGCACGTAATCTAAAATTAGAACATAAGGTATAGTGGGAAAAGGTAACATTTCTTTGTTCACAATCCATTAGAACGCAAGAAAGAGGAGAAGAGAGGTTTTCTATTTTGATTAAAAGCCGCCGCCTTCCACAACGTACAGCATGCAAGTTTAATTATATTTCAATATGTAAAAATAAGGAATAGTTACATGGGAAATTTGCTTTCATTGTGCCAAGTATATGGTGAGGAAGCCTCAGGATAATTGTTTACAAAGAAACATATTTTTAGAAGAGAAAAGCTTATTTGTGTATTTCGAAACTAGAAAATTCCACGAACTATATTTATTAAAACCATTTGTCGACAATAGTCTTATTTTTAACAAAAAAAAATATCTTACAAACACACATATGGTAAGATACTAAATAGGCACTCAAATTAAGCATAAGCTTTTCGGGAAAAGCAATCAATATATAATAAAATGGAGTAAATAATACAATTCTATTAGTGGTTTGAATTATACAATATTATAAACAGCGTAATAATATTAGTTTTAACATTATGGAGAAATCTGATATATTTACCTGATTTACGGTACATTAGGAAAAACAAACATTGCACTTCTCTTTCCAAGAGATATTCTTACGTGGGATTTTACAAATGATACATCAGCAGTAGTGTGTATCTCTGTTCATATTGTCAATTACTCGCTTACTACTACGATTTTATCCTGGAATCTTACATTAATTTAACGAATCTTTTAAAAGGCATACCAATAATTGTGCGTCCTTGAACGAAATCTACCCTTTGAGTTATTGCATGCTTGGTATTTTTCTGAATGTAATCATTTAAAGAGATTAATGAAATACACCGGAGCGAAATCCGCTCACCGACTTTTTACTTCTGTGGCATTTTTCTGCCTTCATCTAATGAACGAATTGAATGGGCTAATGTTAAAACAGAACATATCTCATTTACGTTTAGTGGCACATATTCGCTTTTCACATCAATTTTTAATATAAGCATTCAATACATCTATAATGCTACCCATTACCCTGATTCAAACAAGTTGTCCACATTACATCTGTTTCGGAAAGTGAAAACAATGCGCATTGGTTACAAATCAAGTTCGTACATCTGACAGATGGTATCCAAAATTTCGCTTAGTTTTCCCGAAGCGGTTCGAATTTCATATAAAGTTAAGGCCATAAGTACTATTATTGTTTATGTGTTCAAGGGACAGTGAGATCAAATTCAGTGACCTGAAGTTGCAAGGTCCTTAGCTTCCAATATTCAGAATAGTCTCTTCCTATTCCTGATATGCCGTTAGCAACAAGCATCAGCACTATAATTATTACGTACTCTATTCTCTTGCCTTGGCTTCAGCACGAAACAACACATCGCCGTATTAAACATGCCATAGAAAACTGCGACACCGGTCTGTTACATTAATTTATGCACGTAGTGGTTTTGATTAATGTGTGTTTTCTTTGATCTAAGCTTTCTCTTATAACCTGGCGCAGAATACAGTTTAATGATGTCTTTTAAAGTCTTCAAGAATGACTTCGAAAATAACTTATTCTTGGATTAAAATATTGTCTAAGTCCAACTTCATTGTAGCGTGATTAATACTATATGATAAGGCTTTTACTGTCTAGTATTTGTGTTACTAGTACATCATCTATCCCTTCTAAACATAATTTTCATGCAGACGATCTACAATTATGTCATCATTTAAAAACTTTTCTCGATATATGATACAAAGAAAGTAAGACCTGCACATTCTATTTCAACGGGCAAATATATATTTAAAATTTTCTAAAAATTGTATCTACCACTATGACATTGAATCAAAAGCACTTCTCGTAATTCAAGAAACGGAAGTACTGAAGTACACATCCACATTGTATATTGACTATCGAAAATCCTCAAAGTTGAAAACTTTACCAGGACGGTCTAATGTACACACTCGAGAGTGTAATAACCAGTGTGATCCAACGAGTATTGAATTTATGTATAGCCTCTAGACAACGAAAACTTGTAACAACTTACCAGAGATTCCAATTCACCGATAGATCTCTTAGTTGCGGACCATTTGATGCTTTGACAGTTAAAACCTTACACCCCTATTGATACCATCCAAAATTGTTAAATTCCTGACCAGGGCGAGAGAACACTGTAACTAGATAATTAAGAATTTGTTTACTTTGTCTGATATGTAGCGATTCCAACTATTTTGTGCACACGCACTTGTGAGAGTTCGGTATCAGTCGCATGAAGCAAGGATCCGTGGTATCGTGTCAGTCGAGGTAGGTACTTGGTCTGTGATTGCGGGCATCTTGATTCGGAAAGTTAGTTCACTGGTGAGCTCCCTTGTTGGGATGAGGATGTCCAAATTTCCTAAAGTTTAGTGTAATGTATGGAAATTGTTTGAGAAGTTACTTCCTTTCCTTGCTATTAACATATTCTGCGAGAAAACTAAGAAAGCTGACGACCAAACCTAAAATTAGCCAGTAGAATATTGCCTGGACGTGATAAAGTGATAGAACCGTGTTATCATTGTAATTTTCTTTGTTGGAATTGTTCTTATTATCACTAAACTTGGTATCAATAAACTCTCTATCTGCTAAACCAGCTTCCACCATTTTCATTATAATGAAGTCAAAATGATGGAGGTATGGGGAACAATATACGAAATATATTGTGATCCAAGATGGTCCCTTGAAACATGGAGTTTGTGACTTCCGTCAATTAAACTAGGAATCTCCTTTGCCTTGCTTGTACTTAGCGCCATCCAAACTATTCTATCTCCTTTATTTGCAAGAGATTCCAAAGATTTTACGTCATTTTCTATTAACTGAAATCTTGGTAATAGTTGTTTCAGTTCTTTGTATGGGAATCTCTCGATAGCTCTCAGAATTTGTGGCAAAGCCTGGAGAGTGAGATCGGAGCTCAACACATCACTAAGAGTATCAATTTCAGAATGATATTTGGGTTTCAACATGTAACTTAATAAGTAACTCTGATATGATGAGTTTATTACAAGAAAACTGTAAACTGATATTATAAGAATAATCTTTGGAGCTTCTAATATTGGTTGTCTGATTGATACTTGCAAGATAATTGAAAGGGTATATAAGGCGACTTGAGATCTCTCTGGAGTCGTATGCTCATTGGAAACCAATCTTTCTGCACAGAATTCACAAATATACAAATATAAACACAAACAGGAAAATATTATCCACAGCTCTTTGGAAAAAGGATGGAAAAAGCATTGCCATTGGGGAAATGCAACTGATGATGGAGATATCCAAACAAAATTGACGAAAGTGTGCACTGTGCAATAACTAACCACTTCTGCACGTTCTGTCAACATCAACTTGGGAGAGGAGCAGAAATCGGAGTAGGAACTTGCGACTTCTGCTATAGGTCCAATCCATGTACCATTGGGGAGCTGAGCATTGACATGACGATTTGAGAACTTTTTCACAATCACAGGAGTGAAATTCATGTGTCGAATAATGGAGTCTAACATGTCAGAAGTTCTCTTGATTGTACCATCGTTGTTTCTAATTACAGTTTCAAACCCTTTACTGGTCTCTTCACTTATGTATAACGGGTATTTATACACGTTTCTAGTTTTACTATAAAAAAGGTCAACTGTTTTTGTTACATCTCTTTTGATTATTTTAATTTGTAAATTGTTTTGTTTGGGAGGATCTAGTCTACTTAAAATGAAGGGATTGTATGTTACGATAGAAAGAGAACCTTTTGCAACATCAACATTGCTTTCCTTGTATTGCAATCTTACTATTGCTTCTACATTCAAAATCTTTTGCTGCCAGAGTAACTCGAAGATCACATTTAAAGATTTCTTATCTGTTATCTTCTGAAAAATTACAATTAACAATTTTCTACGTGATTTCCAGTTGGAAATTTGTTGCCATGCTGTCAATATTTCTGTTATAGATCTTATATCCTCAACGAGAAGGAAAACATCATAATTACCTGCAAGTAACTGAGAACTGTTAACACATATTGGTGTCTCAATACAAGAATTATCCAAGTAGATTATTATTGGTACCACTAACTTTGGAAATAGTTTGAAAGTATTCTCAGGGAATGTTTTACACCATATCATGACATTCAATTGCCTAGTCCCATTAAAATATTTCGATAAAATAGATTTTACCGCTTGTACAATATCTGAATCATTATTACATGCGTTATTATAGTTAAATGTTGAAATACCAAATCTGGTTGTGTTATAATTTCCAGTAACCTGTGTTTGAATGATAATGGTAACGAGAAGAATGTTTGCTTTCTTCAATATTAAATGACTCATTGTTTTGCACAATTGTCTTCAAGAACTCACTCTATAGTTTAGTTGCACTGAAAGAAGTGAAAAATACAACATTTTAAGAATCAACATAAATAACTTTTAATTTAAAGAAAACTAATAACATCCTTCAAAAGGGTATTATTATGGATTCAGGAATCAATTGTGTAATGACATTGGAATAATTTAACTAATATAAAATCTAATAACTCTTGATGATTCATTAATTTAGACAGTCTTTTAAAAGAAAATATCAGACAAAAGGACAGGAAAACTAGGGAACGAGTAAAGGTTGTCTTTGTATAATTTTAATACTTCAATTACAATGTACTAGCGTACGTGATGATGTCACTTAGGAAAGATTAGCTACTCTTTGACAAATGATTATAGAGTTAAAGGGGATGGCAATTCCATTTCTGAGGGAAACTGTTTCAAGAATGAAATTTGGAAGAGAAGGAACAATGGTCACAGACAAGCATTTTCGAAAGATCGATGCGAAATTGCGTACGGAGCTTCTGTAATTCTTACTTCATCGGTGGCAGAAAGAAAATTTGGAAACATATACATAACTAGGGTTATAAAATATATTCTCGTAAACTTTTTCCAATAAAAACATTGTGACTTTTATTTTTATTTTTTTCAATACGTCGTATTTTTCTCCAGACAGCAAGCATACAGAAGGTCGATTCGCGTGCATGTATCTAATTTTGAATCGTCCCCCCTACTCACAGAATGGACCGAACCTAGTGGTTAAAAGCGCAGAAGAAAGCCAGAAGCCAGTAAATCACTATCGCAAGTGTGGTTATGTGCATAATGGCTCCGAAGGTAAACTGGCTTTGAAAGCGCTATGGAGTTGTATTTTTCCACTCTAAACATTTGGTATCAAAAATTCTAAAACAGTGAAAAGAACATGGATGGGCATTGGGGTCGACGACTATCAAGAAAACAATTAATCGGCATAAAAACCAAGAGCTACCAGCGATTCAATCACCAACGAAGGGTACTAGGAAGCGAACGTACACTACAGTAACGCTGCATACGTCTGAGGTTTCGTCGAATGGTTCTCGAGGAAAATTTCCCTGTGTAACGTGTGATGACCTTACGACTCCACGTGGCACAGTCATCTGTGAACGGCAACCTGCGTGAGAAGTTGAACCTCCCGAAGATCTTTAAAAGTAGTATATATTACCTAAGTGCGGCCCATCTGTGTGAGGGAAAGATCAACAGGAGACACCTCTACGAACGCCATTCTTTCGGGGAAAAGTGGAAGTATGTGGCCACACTGGATGAGGTATGGGTGTATTTATCGAACTGTGGCTAATTCGAGCCACTACTTACACTTCACGCGATGCAAAATCTCGTCCCGAGTTCATCCGTCATTGCAAAGCAACTTTCTCGAAGAGATTCATGGTTGTTGCGGGATACTGCTATCAAAACAAATTAACTATTCGTCAGGCCCCTAAAAACTGTAAAATCAACTCTGCCTTCTTTCGGCACCATATCCTGACCCCAATTTATACAGACGACCTGTCTCGTTTGTATGGAAATACCATCATTTAAGCCTCTGTGCATTTGGATAAGGATTCATCCCATACGCCTCATTCAACCCGTAACTTTCTGCAGCATATGCGTAAGACAAAGACATTCAGGCTGCTCCATTGCACGATATACCGGTCAAATTACCAGATGCCAGTCCTATGTATTTCTGCGGGTTTTGCCTACTGAAAAGGGCACTTTCATTTCGTCGTGTCAGCTCTCGAGGATCTGTGGAAACCCTGTAAGGAGGAGTGGCAGAGGATTGCACTTCCTGTACTTCGTCGTAGCCTTCTATAATGAAAGTTACGGCGCAAGGGTATTGCCAAGACACATGGTAATCCCATTGAGACCAACCGATAGTGGTCCCGTGGATTTTCACAAGGTAAGCTGGTAGTTCAAAATTGGACACATGTACGCTTATCGGCCTTCTGTATGATGTCCCAATGATATGCCAACTGCTTTATCAGATCAACTACAGCGTGCACAAAATCCTTGCACGCGGTACGTTGTCGGGGTCAAAAAATATCACCATGTAATACCACACACACTAAAATAGAACTTTTTAGACTTGAAAACAAAAAGAATGTTTCAAATTGCCTACCAAGTTCATAAGGCAATAATGAAAACTAGTCCTCAATATCTCTCAGATCTCTTTCGACAACCTTGTCGCCGACCTGGTAGCCGTGTGGGTCAGGGCGCTAAGGTACCGGGTTCGAATCCCGGATGGGGCATATATGTTTGTGTTTATGGCTTTTAACTATAAGGTGACGGATAATCGTGACGGACAGAAGTCGAAAGTTACTAGAATTGCCCATAACAAAGAAAGTTTACCAAAGTTTCTTTTCATCAACAGCCTTGTGAGACAAAAGCAGACGACTTGATAAACTTTTGGTTATACCAAGACACACAACATGCCAATACAGCAAGGCTTTTGTTGTAACTGGAACACAGTTGTGGAACTCGTTGCCGTCACAGTTTACGAAAAAAAGCAATCAAGCGTAATATTTAAAAGGAAATATACTTACATATTACTAGCAGAAATGGAATTCATATATTTGTAATCTACCCATTTATAAAAGAAAGAAAGAAAGAGAGAGAGAGAGAGAGAGAGAGAGAGAGAGAGAGCAGCTCTCCATCATCATTCTTGTTACTTCGATCAAATTGCCTCACACTATATTGTGTGCACAATTGTGTCAATAAATGAGTTAATTTGTAGCTGATTGAATTGGATTTTCATTGTTGTTATTGTCGTAGCCTATATGACGGCAGTATATAATATGTTTCAAAAATAGATTAAGTGTTCATGTATGTAAGTGTGTGCGTGCATGCGTTAGAGGAATGATAAACGCTAATAATCATGTTACTGGTAATGTGGAAGAGAAAGGTTACATAGTCTTAAGTTTATCAGTCAAAATAAAAATAAATAAATAAAAATATTTATTGCTTTACGCTGCAGATAATCAATGTAATCAGCAGAATCGGAATTAAAATCCTCAGACATTCATCCCGATTTGCTGTTGAGATTTTCCCTGCAGCCTTGCGAGGGAAATAATGGGATTGTTTATGTTTTTCATTCTGACAAACATAAGGAATTAACTAACAAGCAAACATACTGATGGGGCAGAAAAGCATTATATATAAATATACAGTATATCCTTCCGTCATGATCAGAATATCAAGATATGTGTGCGCATGCAAGTTTTAGCAGCTCGAGCTCAATTAGGGGAGCGGAAAGGGGCGGAATGAAATTAATAGTTGTTGAAGAAAGGATTTCAGCTGAGCTCTGGAAAGATCAGATCAGGGATGGAAATTGTATGTTAATTACAGCATTTTCACGTTTCAGTGAACTAGAGCGAGTACTGAAAGAAGTTTTTCC
>JAGDQP010007939.1:0-65121 GCA_022664845.1 Lepisma saccharinum | reverse complement strand
CAGCGATTATGACATGTGAATATAGTGTGGAAATCGATTTGTATAATTGTTTAGCACTTGTGCACTGTAAAAAAATGAAATCTTATAAAATTAGCATCAACATGTCTGTCTATTACAAGCTTCTTCTCTGACACAATAAGCATACCCCTGTAAAAGACAGCTGCTTACACAGTACTCATGAATAATACGTAGATGTTTTCCATGTTAAGCGTTTCTAGATATATTTGTTCTACCAGGATGCATTGTATGTGGATTTATGTATCTGTCCTATATAAACCCAAACTGTTAGATAACTCTACATCAAATTTTGCATGGGTTTTTCTCTTGGCGATTGAAAGACCGAGCGATATGTCTTCTTCCGATGCGTAGATTCAGATATTGTAGTTCATGAACGACCGACCAGGAACCTTGTTGGATCTCACATTCTCAGAGTCAGTCAGACCTATCTACAACACACTTTGTATTGGTCCTTGTCTTTTTCTTCTTTCCTCTCCTTCCAATGTATACACACGTTCCAAGTTTGTTGGGAACACTATAAAATAAATTGTCATTCACCAAAGGCATATTGCTAGACCTATCTACATCAGCTTATGCTTTGGCCTTTCGTTTGATTATATAAAGATCGTAAACTGGCTGACTTCAATGTATATAAAATAAAGAATCAAGTTTCTCAACAGAACCATCAGAAACGGTCATCAAATCTGTTCCGTTAAACTTATGTGTATCAAATTTTGCATGGAATCATCCTGGAATCATCATTTGAGTGGGATATTTTTTGTCATTAAAAAAACTTTTCTTGACATTGCGTTTATGCTATCTGTACAAACATCACCAATGACAATTAGTCTGGAACATACACACTGCAGTAATGATAATCCACAAAAAAGTGTGCAAAGCACATCTTCTCTGTACACCATCCACAGCGAATAACTGCTGTTCACACTTATAACAATGTCCGTTCAAATTCTTGAAGCAGTAATCAGTTGTGTTCTCAAAATGGTCTTCATTTCTTGCAGCTAATTCAGCCGAAACTCATCCATACTGATGTGCGCGCTCAAATCGTGGAGAAAGGAACTGTTGAAATGCCAACCACTGTAATTTCAGAATGTTATCTCGCTGCTGCAAGGTGCCAGCCGACTGGTGGAAATCAATGTCACGCGATAACTCACGTATCATATATTTATACATGCGGAAAAAATATCGATCGAGAGGCTGAAGTTCATATGTTGTATTTGCTGGTATTATCTTTATCGTCAGTTTGGCAGGGTCGTTAAGTTGTGCTTCAAGAATTTCTCTAATATTTTCTGTGTCGTTATGGACACCGTAGGAGTCTAGAAGAAGCAGATTTCGTGAACTTGAGTATGAAAGGAAAGCTTCTTTTAGAATTAAGAGAATAGCATTTTTGTCATCTTTCCAGACGAATTCCACTTAACAACTAAATTTTCAGGCTTGAACATCTTCTCTTCAACCTTATTGCTTATGCCAGTGGGTTCATAAAGAATTACAAATAATTTTGGCATTAGTTTACCTGATTTAGACACTATGGGCATGATAGTGTACGAATGTGTGGTTGCACTCTTCGACTGTACCGCAGCCTGTACTCCAGATGTACCTTTAACTTCCAGTGTTCTTCCCCGTGGCATGTCTTTGTTGAAACCACATTCATCCGCGTTGTATATGTGATTATCACCAAAATTGTTCATGATTAATTGACATTCATGTTTAAAATCCTGAATTACTTTATCATGATGAACTTTATCTCGAATTTGTCGGTTTGTCACAAACGCTATAATTTTACGGCTCACTATGTTATAGTTTTTTTTAAAACGATGCAGCCAACACAAACTTGCTTTGAAGATATTTTCACCTATTTGTAACTCACGCGCTTTCTTTGTTGCAATTTTTTGAAAATCAGTGTCCTCCACTATATGATACACTAATCGTCGCTGGTAGAAGTGTTCAAATGTGCATTTATTCACTTCCTCCATCTTGTCCCTGAATGCTTTTTCACGTTCAACAGAGGCCTTCATTATGTACAACTGTCGTTCACTTGATAACCATGTAAAACTATCTTTCATCGAGTTCCATGATCTACGGCGACATTTCTGTTTGTTGTGTTTTGGTGTTCCTGGAAGCAGCCAATAATTCACAATTTTCACATTTTCTTCAAAAGCTATGTCTCTAGTTTCTTTCGGAGATGGGACATACGAGTCTGGTGAATCACTAAACTCTTCATCAGAAGAAAACTTTGTATCTGGGAATTTATCCTCTGAATCACTAGACAAATCAATATCTTGCGGTGGTTCAGTGTGGTCAATATCTAAAGTTAAGTCTCTTTCTGCAGTTTCTGACGTATAACTTTTGAGAATGTCGTACATTTCCTCAGCTACTTCTCTTTCTGCTTTAGAAACAGTAGACGCTTCGTAACCCTCTTTCTTGCATTTGCTACGAGTATTAACGAAACGTTTAACGCATTCATAGTCTTCCAACAGACACTGATTTTTCAGACTCTCAATGTCAGAATACCGAAATGCTTTCTTATGTACTGAAACCTGCTTTTCTGATTCAGCGCATCTATTGTAACTCACCACGTGCTGGCGTTTGCTACCATACCACAGTACCTGATTGTCTATACAGCGCTCGATTTGTACGGTCCAGCCAGGGAGTCAAATACAGTATTCTGTATGTTGGTGAAATTCTTCTCTCTCTATGGACATTGATTAAATAGATTACTACGTCCATACAAAGTTCGTTCGCAACCTAAACAACTAAAAAAATACACTTTTCATACTGTGTTTTTCTCATCAAGTAATAACGAATGCCTTGTCCAAAAAAAAGAAAAAAAATGAATTACCAAAACTGACTACGACAGTAAGAGACAAGTTATACTGTCCATATGCTCCAGATGAATCGAAATTGGAGATGGAAAATGGTACACCCAACGTAAACCCAAATTCAAGAACGAATGTCGATTTCATGTTACTGAAAAAAAACATGACTTCTATCTTACACTCTTTATATCCAAATTATCTTAAATGCCCACCTAGATTGTCCAGGGGGAAAATATTTTTAAACTTACGTTTCAGAAGTTTCCGCCGTGGTTGTATCGCTTTTTAAAAACATTTCGAGAATATTTTCTGAATTAGCTATGTTATATTTCCACAATCCACTCGTACGATATTTGAATGTCTTTTTTAAAAACGAACTGATCTGTATTTTTAAAGTAGATTGTAGTATGATATATCAAATTACTATTAGTATATGTTGGAAATATTAGTTGAGTGTTTTCGCTCTAATCTTTGGTCTGGTCTTTGGCAAGCGTTCTGATGTGGTTCTGGATGAAAATATTATTGATAAAATGGATTACTACAGAAAAAATGAAGGGTATTGACAAAAGTAAGATATGCAAAGATGCTGATATGGGGTAATTCGGAAGATGAAAACTTAAGTTTTCATTTTTTAACCATTGAAATAGCAAGGCGTGTTTCCAAGATAATTAATCCATTACTCCATTCGAGTACCACATCCCATCAACTCAACCGAGAATCACTTTATGATAAAACTGACTTCAGAAACGTATTTCCCGTAAAATTCTAGCCCAGAATGACATATTACACGACCCCTTTCACATTTAAAACATCAACCGATATTTAATATGGCCGACTTCAAGATGGCGACCATGATGGTAATTATCCACATCGATAGGACACTATACTTAGGAACAATTTGAATACATTTGATTTTCATTTGTGTTGTTATTTCAAAAGGAAATCGGTGTCATCAGGCTATTGTATTGATTACCCCATAGTAGTATAAATTTCAATTATCTCCGAAAATAATACATTTAGAGCAAAACTGACTTCAGAAACGTATTTCCCGTAAAATTCTAGCTCAGAATAACATTACACGACCCCCTTCCCATTAAAAAAAATCAACCGATATTCAATATGGCGGACTTCAAGATGGCGGCCATCATGAACATACCCTCCAACAGGTAGTGTCTGTCACCCACTACGAATTACAGTATATTTGCTTTCCATTTCTTTCAGTAATTTAAAATCGCAGCTATATTTCCGGAATTTTTGTTCAGTCTTCACAGACGAAATCTGACTTTTGTATCATCGATATCTCCCAAACCAATCGCCCTCGAGTGGCCAAAATTTGCATGTGTACATACTTTCAAATTCCAATGAAGATGGAATAAAAAAAATTATAAGTTTTTTCTGACCCATCAGTATGTTTGCTTGTAAGAGTCACAGGGTAACAGAGCAATTTTGGTTATGGGTCTTTTGTATTCACCATCAGCGCTTTTTATTGTCACTACTATATAAGTCCATCAGACCCTGGATGAATGACAGAAATTATTCCAAGTTTCCATTGGAGTGGGGGAAGGTTTTCTGCCTTGACCAACGCCAATTCACCTACCTTCACATTTTATTGTTTTTTTGTACCATTTTGGCCGTTGTTGAAGTCTAGACAGATGTTCAACTGACCACCACTTCCAAAAGTGTTTTTGTAATTGTTGTACGAGATGCCATCGCTTGAGATTGCTTATTTTTGTATCACTGGAGAATGGGGCGGGTAAGGCTATCAGAGGTTGTCCGACCAGAAAATGTCCTGTAGTGAGACAAGAAAAATCGGAGGGATCTGATGACAAGGCTGTTACTGGACGTGAATTTAGACATGCTTCAATTTGACATAACACGGTTTGCATTTCTTCCCAAAGTCCACCAAACTGTGGAGCACCTGCGGGATTAAAATGGCACTTCACTCGTTGTACACTGAGTTGTTCTACCACATTCCTCTTGTATTGGGAATATTTCATTAATTGGTGTAATTCTTGTATATCCTTATCAGCTTTGACAAACACAGTACCACAATCACTATAAATATTGTTTGGTTTGCCTCTCCTCGCAATAAATCTGCTAAAAGCAGCAAGAAAATATTGGAGTAGAGGCATCACTTGCAGTTTCTAAATGAATAGCATGAGTTGTGAGACAAACAAATAGAATAATGTAAGCCTTGAGTCGCTTTCGTCCCCTTCCCTTGATGGACCGCACGGTATAAGCTCCACTGTAGTCGACCCCCACATGCTTGAATGGTTTTGCTTCGTTGACTCGTACAGCAGGTAGATTGCCCATTAACTGTGTAATTGCTGTTTTTCGGTGACGATGACAAATTACACATGTGTTCACAACAGCACGTACCCTGTCCCGTCCACGTACAATCCAAAATTTCTGCTGCAACGTTGCCAATAACAGCTGTGGCCCAGCATGTAGATTTCTGATGTGTTTTTGTCGCACAATGAGATCAGTCAAGTGATTTTTGTTAGGAAGGAGGATCGGATGTTTTTGATCGAAGGAAATATGTGCATTTTGCAGATAGCCACCGACACGTAAGACACCCTGACCATCAAGAAAAGGGTTGAGACACAATTTGCTTCTCGATGGTAACTCCCTGTTCGTCTTTAGACACAGCAATTCTTCTGCAAAACCTTCACTTTGAACTATCTTGACCCACCGGAGGAGACTGTCTTCGAGTTCCGTTGGGGTCAATGGACCATGGGTCCTGTCCTCTCGCACAGTTCTGCAGTTGGACACAAATCGTAAACACCAAGCGGTCAATCGCTGTAGTGTTGTAACAGAGGAATATTTGGTTAATAATGACGTATCACTCACGTTGTGCATGGCCAATACACTTGCTTCAGATGATTGTTGATGTTGAGAAAGAACAACTGGGTTCACCGGTTCACCACTGGCTTGGGGGAGGGGGTAACTTGGTAGCAACTTCGGGTCCTCTCTGGTCATAAGAGACGGCACTTCCTCTGATTTCCAGCACTTGTTCAGTTCGTGATTGAGGTCACTACACTGAACATGATGCACTTTGACACTTGTTTCCCCAGAACACTTGTTCAACGCCCCCGAGAGCACCCATCCTAGCTATGTTTCTAGCGCCACCACTGAACTCTTTCTGCTAGTCTGACGTCCGGAACACAAGATGGGGGCAAAGATGTGTACACGATTTGGGGTGTCAAACTGCGGGTCAGCTAGGTTTAATTTGTGGAGGTTGAGTCCCAGGTTATTCCTTTTCACCTGTTTTCTGGGAAGAATACCTGTGACGCTAGGTAACACAAGAGCTGTTGCGTTGAATACACGTTGTAGTGTGACTTCAATTCGAGTTGCACTGTCCCGTTCGATTTCCCAACGTTCGTGTTGGTATTCTTGAAATGGATACAGCAGTCGACTTCCGCTTTAGGCCTAACTGTTGTATGAAGAATTCAGACACAAAAGTAGCTTCTGAGGCTGAATCTAGGAGACAGCGAAAGGGTTTATATTGTCCATAGACGTCTTTCACTAGCACTACCGCAGTTGATAATAATACTGTGGGCGTTAACTGGTTTGACACAAAGCAGTTTGTGACTGAATTTTGTGATTCACTTTGGAAACTGGCCGGGCTATCTGAAAAGTGCAATGAGGTGTGATGTTTCTTATTACACTTTTTGCAATTGGATGATTTGCATTTACGGTAATGGTGGGAAGATTGCAGATAGTTGAAGCAAAGACGTTTACTTTTGACGAAATCATGTCTTTGTTGCACTGACAGCTTATTAAATTCTACACATTTAAATAACGGATGTTTTTGGGCACACTTTCCGCACGGCTGAGAAATCACATTGTGGAAAGAGACTGTTTTTCTCCCGAGTCTGGCACTCAGACGGCTTGACATTTTGTTTGTTACAACACTGGCTGACAGGGCGCGCGCGCTAAGATCAATAAATTGTGTTAAATCACTGAATTTGGGTTCATCATTGTTCTGCTGCGAAAGTTCCCACTGTCTTCTCGAAGCTGGGCCAATTTTTCTGTCGTCAGAAATAGCAACACAGCATCCCAGTACTGGACCGGCAATCCTAACACTTTTAGAGATCGTACACTTTCATTCACTGTATCGATGAGCTTTCGAAGAGCTGCTGATTTCTGCATGACGGGAGGATGGGAAATCAGGCGCTTTAATACTGCATTCACCAATTTCTTTTTGTTTTGATATCGCGATTGCAGTAAGTCCCATGCTTCGGAATAATTTGAATCGGTTGTAAAAATGGCACACAAGAGCTGAGAGGCTTACTACGTAACGCACTTTTCAAGTATTGGAGTTTTTGGGCACCACTTAGATTGTTATTGCTATGCACTGATGCCACAAACAAATCCTTCAATGCCAACCACTGTAGCATGTTACCGTCGAACATTGGAAGTTCAAGAATTGGAAGCTTCAATGTTCCACTTGTTGATTCCGAAGAATGGAGAGGGGGTTTGCACCCGCTGATCCCATTTTGGTTAAATTCACACACACAGTTGTCAGCCTAGCATCAATATTGGCAAGTTTTTCTTCTTCACTTTGAAATGTTGTGTCATCACACACTAATGACACATCATCCAGTAACTGATTTTGTTCATGAAATAATAGTTGCACCTTGTCTTTGTGAATCTGAATGGCCGACACATTGTTCGTATCTAAACTGGACACTGTATTTTCCAGTCGTCACCTCCGCTTCGAGCGCTATCTTTTTGGCTGACAAAGCTTCCATGACTGTGAACTAGTAAACACGCACGAATTACGATAAACACCACGAATTTTGATAGACACGCACGGATTACGATAATCACGCCGCAACTTGCACTACGAAACACAAAAACACACGGAGTCCCAAATAGCGGCAATGTCTTTCACCACACGAAAGCACTCCAGCCCACAGTTTGGCGCCGATTCGAGTTCTTCGATCCGGCCCTCGGAGGACCATTAATGTTCCGTACATGGAAGCTGCTGGAATACTTTTTAATGTGCATTTTATGGGAAGCATGTAAAAATGGCGGATGGTTTACTCTGTTTATTATTAGTCTTCATTTGAAATAGACATTCAGGAACTTACAGTAGTAGATTAAGATCTGGTGAAAGATTACTACTAACTTGGCCATTAATTGGCTGGATCTTTGATCCCTGATTGGTTCTTGAAAACGAGACGAAAAAGTAGGAGGGGTTTCGTTACTGGATAAACTCAACCTTTAGTTTGGAAAAAATAATTGAAGAGGTGAGGACTATGTCAGTCTGTTTCTTAAATAGTGCATTATTACAGAATAAGTTCTTGTGTAATGGACGGAAATACTGAAGTTAGGAATAATGTAATCATTATTCATTACACTGAAACGAATATCTAAGTGAAATCCAGTTATATCAATATTGTCTAAGAGTGAATCCCTACTTGTGTGAAGTTGGAAAATGGGAACAACTCTTTATTTGTGACGATACAATGTGAAATATTGAAGGTTGTTGTGTAAAACCAATAACCTGAAGTTTGCTAAGTGAAAATGGAAGTATGGGTTAAATAGCAGATATTTGGTTTTCTTACTATTCTATGTGAAGAGTGAACGAGAGAATTTATTGGAGTTAAAATTAGAGAGGATTCCAGATTATGTATCTAAGAAAGGAAATTTCTTTTGTATCCTTTTGAATATACTGTAAGGAAGAGAAGGAAATAAGTGTGAAACAGGAAACCTTTCACTATAATTATTTAATTCTCAAATGTATACAGCAGTGAATTTGTCTCCTTGTTCAAGGTTAAGATTAACATAAAAGTATAGGGAAAATAGGGGAAAGTTAACCACCTAAACCCGAAATGGTATGCGAATCTATTTCTTAATTTCTTTATTGTTCTTTCTAATAAGAATTAATTTTCTCCTTCCTAATCTAGAAGCATTCATATTTGCTCATGGAGTGTTTTTTTTTTCAATTATATTCTTTTGTTACTTGTTCGTAATTTTAAAAAAAACTTAAAATCAATAAAGGTTTTGATATTCTTAAACTGAAAATATAGATTTTTATTGATCAAATTAGAAATACAGAATCTAGAACGTAAGTCAGTTTAATAATAGAAATAGACTTATTCGAAAGTGATTGCAATATATCCAGGTAGAGGAGAAATAAAAAGGAAGGGTGAGTACTTTAATTTCAGGCTGGATGGATGAGATACAGATATCCTATACTTCTTCACGATAAATTATTTTTATCCAAAGTATTAATTATTAGCATTCTTGCATTGGAGTAAAGTCTGCTTGTGGAAATCTCTGGTTACGAATTTTCACCAATTTTTCGTAAAGTTGAGTTTCTGTTGTGGTCTGGTAGGTATCGACAGATGGATGCTTACACACTACATATATAATTAGTATGAGTTTTTCCCAAACTCCCAGCTTTTCATATTTTTTTCATAATTCTAATGAATTTATGACCAGAGAATCGCTGTATAAAATTCCAGGACTACTTTTGGGTCACCCTGTATATGGGTTTGTATATTACAGGAAGAGGTTGGCTCAAAATCAAGAGAGCAATAGCGAGACAAAAATATGAATTAAATTGGTGGTACAAAACAGGTAAAATTGTTAGGCTTACGGAAAGAAGCAGTTGTGTTAATTCTTTTTTTTTCAGCGTTGAGAATAGCTGAAAGTCATTTTGTGAGGTATTACAAGTGGCTGTCTTATCAACTCCGGTTTTGTTTACGTTTCTGCTTTGATAATAGGCTTAAGGCATTTTTCATGAATGAAATGAACAGAGCTTAGAACTGTAGAAAGCGTAATAAAACGAAATATGTTAAATTGTTTCTTGCTGTTGAAATAAATAATTTTATTTTTGATGTGATTAATAATGAATTCTTTTGATAGAATCTTGAATACGAGTAGCTTACATTCATTAAGAGTAAATAGGAGTTCAGAGATAACTCCATGGTTAGGGATGGACATGTTTTCTTCTTCTTCTTCCAGAACTGAGGAAAGGGAAAAGAGTCCCACGGGCTCTGATTTAAGGTACAATACCGAAAGAGTTCAGTACTATAAATTAAAAGAAAACCGAGAGGGAAACCTGATCGATTTTAGTATATGTGGGAACTCTTCAAAAGAAAATGAACCGGATGCAAACAAGGAAGAAATAAATGAAAAGGAAACTGTTCCTAAACAGAGTGAAAGAGGTGAGACTCTGAAAGAAAGGGAAATACTGGGAAATTACGATACAGATAAGGTGAATAGATGGATGAATACTAATAATCAACCTTTATGTAATTTTTCAGATCGTACCTTTGAAAAATTAGAACAAAATGCTGCTGTTCTTATTTTAAACGAAAGACTACAACGAATAGAGGTTATAGATGGTATGAATCCTTTCTCCTTATATAATTTCTTGAGTGAACAGACAGGAATTTACGTGAATGATATCTTTCCATTTTCAGTCTTTATATTTAGTTAGAACAAGAACCAAAGCAAAACTGTGTTAGGTTCTTCGAGATAGTTTGCGATTGTGTAATAACTGGAATCAAGTTTGTAGTTATGTCCTTAGGAAATTAGTGTCAGGTATTGCTCTGAACAGGTTAGTTTGTACAGAGGTTAATGAAAAACAGAAACATGACGAAGCTTTGTATGACTATTATAAGAGAGTATGCAGGGCTATTCATTTGTTAGACAAATACACCGGAAGAAGGTTTGATCTCTTCGATAATGAATGGTTGTCTCCCTAATATTAGGAAACATTTGTTTCTTAATTATGTTCCAGGGTCAGTAAGAGATTTGGAATCTATCATTGAAGTTTAAACATATGGCCGACTGTTCCATATTGAATCTGAAACGAAAGGAGATGGAAGATTGAATCTGAAACCAAATAAGAGGAAACTAGAGTGTTTCAATTGCAAACGAGAGCATATGGTCCGTCAATGTCCAGAAAGGAAAGGTATAAAGAATGAAAATCTCTCAATGAAAGGGTTTGAATTTTCTGATAAGAGAGAAGTAAATACTTATAGAAACACCTTAGCAATATTTTTACCTGTAATAGTTGGTGATAAAGAATATCTAGGGTTAATATCTGGTGTAGTAAAAAGTAATCCATTATTTTGCCAATATATGGCTTCAGTGATCTGTAGCTCGCGTTGTATAAGTCCGATCGGGTTCAACGAGATGGCGTTCAAACGATGAGATTGCGTACAACAAACACTGTTCAGATAGTTCTCATGAGTTGACTCAGTGTTGTGTGAGCGCGCGTCAAAATGGACACTAGCAAAGAGAAAATACGCTATATTTTACAGTTTTTCTTCGATAAAGGCGAAAACGCAAGCCAGGCGGCTGCAAATGTGAATAGTGTTTATGGTCCTGATACTGTAACAGCCAATCACGCGCAATTTTGGTTTCGTCGATTCCGTTCCAGTAATCTTGACGTCAAAGATGTACCACGCACTGGAAGGCCAAGTGTCGAACATGTCGATAAAATCATGGACATTGTCGCGTCCAACCGTCATGTAAGCACTGTTTCGATTGCCCAAGAGCTAAACATTGCACAAAAAACCGTGTGGAACCATTTGCATAAGGCTGGATACACAAAGAAGCATGATGTATGGGTGCCACACGAGTTAACGCAAAAAAAAAACCTCATGGACAGAATTTCCATCTGCGAATCGCAACAAAAGCGACCCATTTCTGAAGCGATTGGTGACTGGTGATGAAAAGTGGATCACTTACGACAACGTCACGCGAAAACGGTCGTGGTCGAAGCGCGGTGCGCCGGCGCAAACGGTGCCCAAGCCAGGATTGACGGCCAGGAAGGTTTTGCTGTGTGTTTGGTGGGATTGGCAGGGAATTATCTACTATGAGCTGCTCCCTACGGCCAAACCCTTAACTCGGAAATATACTGTCAACAATTGGGCCGTCTGAAGGCAGCAATCGCCCAGCTTTGGCCAATAGGAGAGGCATTGTGTTCCACCAGGACAACGCCAGGCCACACACATCGATAGTGACTCGCCAGAAGCTCCGGGAGCTTGGTTGGGAGGTTCTTATGCATCCACCTTATAGTCCGGACCTGGCACCGAGTGATTACCATCTGTTCCTGTCCATGGCGAACACGTTTGCTGGTGAAAAATTCGCTTCAAGAGAGGCTTGTGAAAATCGACTATCTCAATTTTTTGCCAATAGGTACAAGGGCTTCTATGAGAGAGGCATCATGATATTACCTTCCAAATGGCAACACGTTATCGAACAAAACGGCGCATATGTGACCTAAATCGGATCATTCTAACTATGGTAAGTCAAGCCTTCAATGTCATGCAAAAATAATGGATTACTTTTTACTACACCAGATATATAGTGCCTCTAGTATTTCATTGTGTAATCGAAAATTCTTTTCAGAGGTTACAAAACAAATTCATGATATAAAAGTGGAGAAAGTAAACTATAAAAGTGTAACTATAGACAATCGTATTGTTTAAATGAACGATGTTGTTTATGTCCCTTTAAGATTTGGTGATAGAACCATAAAGGTTAAATTAGTCGTTTTGGATTCAAGTAATGAGTTCATCTTGGGGTTAGATTTAATAGCTTATTTGGATCTTTCTTTCAGCATTAAAAAAGGTGTTGTAAATATAAATAAATATAACCTCATATTGTCTTTAATTATTCATAATAATATTTCTAGAGATGAAGATTCTTGGAGAGCACTTCCCATGGAAAAGGAGAAAAGGAAAGCGGAACCAAAAGAAATAAAAAAAGAGGGTAAGAAAAATAGTCCAAATGAGAAATTCAAGGAATTCAAAATTCTAATGTTATTTCAACTAATGTAAGTAATGGCGAGCCTCAAGAAATTCACTCTAGAGAAAAGAGTGATGTACTAAGTAGTGACGATAGAGAAAGAACGTTAACAAATGTCTATTTCTGCCACTTGCTCTACTAATGATAATCTTTCTAGGAATAAAAATATTTCTACACTTGAATAAGACTGGAAACAATTATTGTATCAAATGGAAAATTACTTACAAGAAATGAAGTGCATCGATAATAGGATAGATGTTTCTTATATGAGTAATGTTAATACTGATTGTTCAAAAATGGATTTATTTGCAAAAATGAGACTGTAGTTAATAGGAACAAAGATTTTGTAGGTTCCATTTATAATTCCAGTTTCAGTCCGATTTCTGGTTCCATGTCCCTAGATGAGGATTCCTCCCAAATAACTTGTACGGTAAATCAGAATAAGATATGTACAGGAGGATTAGATCCTAAAGCTCCCGAGTTTATACCAAAAGAGGGTAAGATCATTATTCCTAAAAATAAAGTTTACTTTCCTCCATTTAAAAGAAGGATGGACAATGTAGGCACTGTTCTTTTTATAATTCTAGAAAGAAAAATCAATAAAAAAATAAGTAACTTCCAGCAATCTAAAAACGAGAGACGTAGTTCCATGGGTCCAAATTTAGACAACAGGGAAAATTTGGTTGGTAATTCTGAAAGGGTTGGAGTCCAAAGGGATGGTTCCAAGTCAAATGAATCCAGTAGTGCTCTTAATATGAGGTATAAAAAGAAACCAAACTACAAAACTTCGAAAGGAAAGGATGATTTCCCAGAATTGCCAGAAGAAGTGGAAAAGTCGGAGACGGAATGGAATTTTCAGTGACGAAGTCCAACTCAGGGTAAAATCCCCCTGATATTTCCGAGATGACTTCACTTGGTGATTCTAAGCAAGAAATAATAAATGGACAAATTGCTATGGAAACGGTATCTAACCAAACGTGTGGATCCAACTTCGGGAATAAAGATCCGGATGTTTCCGTAAGTTGTTCAAAGACTTTCGCAAAGAATAATGTTTCTCAAAAGGAAAATGAAAAACTTTATAAGTATGTAGATCATGAAATGAATTATTGAGATGTTAAATAATTTTCTGTAGATAATGATAACTTTGAAAATCTTTTTTGTGATCAGGAAGGAGTAGTAAAAGTAGAATCAGTTACAGGTAATGTCAATAATGCAAATGATGAAATCGATTTAAATGTTGAACGTAAGAAATTAGTTAAAAGAATTTCTGGTAAGTTTTTAGAAAACGATCCTTCTCTTCCAGAATTTGTAGAAAGGTTAGCTCTTGACTATGAAGATGTCTTAAATAATAATATAGGAAATATCAAAGACTTTGTTTATAAGTTCAAAGTTAAAAATGACATACCATTTTGCGAAAAACCATACAAATTAAATAGAACTCAGAAAAAGGAAATGAAACTAATAAAAGGAGTTTTAGTTGGAAAGGATACTCCTTATCGAAGTCCATCATTTATTGTAACTAATTCGGATGGTAGTAAGCAATTGATTATGAATTTCTCCAGGCTCGGAGGTCTAATAGATTTTGACAAAGTAGAATGTGCAAATGCTGATGAATCTTTTAGTATATAAGCAAAAGGTAAAGTTTTTACGAAAACTGACCTGAGGCGAAGTTTCTTCCAGTTAAATTTAGATCCTTGTTGTATAAAATATCCAGGTTTGCCCTGGATGATAAAGTATACTGTTATAGAAAACTGCCTACGGGGTATCTGTTAGTATGTGTGCCCTAGTTCGTGCTGTACACAAAATGCTAGGTGACCTAAGAGAGGAAGGACTTGAATTTTACGCAGATGACGTAATATTATTTTCAGAAACCATAGAGCAACATAAACAATTGTTAGTTAAAGTCCTTAATCGTCTTAGAGAAAATGGTGCTACCATAGCCATAAAGAAATGTTTCATGTTTCAGGAGCAGGTTACTTACCTAGGTTTTATGATAGGTAATGGTCATAAAAGAATTTCTGAAGATAGGATAAAGGCTATTAGGGATATGCCAGCTCCTAAAAATAGGAGAGGAGTGTTGAAACTGTTACGTTTTTGGAATTATTATTCTAAAACTACAAAATTACTCAGAATTAATAGAACCAATTTCGATGCTGAGATTATCCCGACAGAAATTTGTTTGGGGGCCATTACAAAGAGACTCTTTTAATAGGGTAAAACAGGAATTTATTGAAAATTCCGTAATTGCCTTACCTAACTTTTCGAAGAGGTTTTTCCTCAGTGCGGATAGCTCGACAAAAAGTTTAGCTGCAACTTTGCAACAGGGAGATGAGAAAGGTGTTCTCAGGCCTGTTAGCTTTTATAGTCGTGCACTAACAGAAGCAGATAAGGGTAGAACTATCTACGAATTGGAGCTAATTGCCCTATATAACAGTATGGTAAAATTCTCGTTATATTTGCATAATGAGTTTACTATAAAAACAGATAATCTCGCATTACTCTATAATTTTCAGAAATCCGAAGAAAATTTCAAGGTATGCCAATGTAATTCACCGAATGTTGGATTTTAGGTTCTCTATAGAACACATACCTTCTTCGAGGAATATACCTGCCGATTTTATTAGTAGAACGGGAGATCAGAATCTATTTGAAATTATGGAGGAACCTATCGGTTATGATCTCTATTGTAAAAAGGTTAATATACTGATTTGAGTGATATTCCTTTGATTTTCAAAGATTTAGAAGAGTATCAAAGGAATGAATCAGACACCAAAGAAATTTATATTAAGATAGAAAATACACCTAGTCAAGAATCAATGAGTTTAAGATTATTAATGGTGTCTTATATGAAAAGACAAAAGCAAAAAGAAATCCTTTGAAAATCTTAGTACCAAAGATCTTAAACCCTATGATTATGGACTGGTTTCGTAAGGGACAAGTGATTGGAAGTCACATAGGGTATCATAAAACTTTAAGATTCTCAGATATTTTACTTAGGAAAAGGTCCAAGAGCAGGTTAGGGATTTCGTGAAACGATGAGACGACTGACAGGTTTCTAAACCTAATTTCAAACGTAAACAGGGGTAGTTAACTAGTAAATATGAGGATACTATACATGGGGCTATCTATACAGACGTCCTTGGACCAATCACGAGATCAAGGGGATATAATCAAGCCTTTGTATGTGTAGATTCTGAATCTAGGTTTGTTCATGCTTATCCATTACGGATTGCTAATAGTAAGTCAATTATAAAATGTCTCAAACATTTGTTTACGAAATTCGCTTATGTATTCAGTATAATCAGTGATAGAGCTCGATATTTCACATCGAAGCTCTTTAGAAAATTTCTTTTCCTGAATGGTATAAAACATATCCGAATATCTCCGTACTTCCCCAGTTCTAATATTTCAGGAAAGAACATTTCAACAATCAAAACTTGTCTTAGATGCTACTTTAGAGATAAACAAGAGAAGTGGGTTGACGGTTTGGATAATATAATTTACAGTATAAACGTAAGTGAACAAAGTTCGTTAAAGGCATGTCCATTCACCCTATACACGAGGAGAACTCCTATTGATCCTCTAACTGTTAGATGGAGGATAAACGATACAGATATAAATCCTGTAGATTATGTAAAGGAGTGGGAAAATGCTATAAAAGAAATGGGGAAAATCTGGAAAGTAAGAAACAAAATTATGCAGCAAAGACGAAGTCCTGTCACCTTTGAAATCGGAAACTAGTTCTAGTAAAGTCTCAAATAAAGTCCTCATTAGCTAATAAGATCAACAAATCATTAAGTGCTTAGTTCATTGGACCGAAAGAAATCATAAGATTTCTGACCCCGAACACAGTAGTACTTTTGAATCCTGTTAATGGCAAGAAATCTAGTTCTCATGTTTCTTTGTTGAAAGAGTACCATTCTGCTGAAACAAAAGAAACCCCTAATGAGAATGTTAGCCAAGATAACTCACAAAGTATGTGAATTATGAGAAGAGATATGTCATATCTTTTGGTTAAGCAATTTATTTTGTTTAAATGATTGTGCAGAGCTCTGCGGGTTTGTGGTTGGATGAGTGTGAAAGAAGGCCTTCTATGATTGTGAGTATGGATGGAAATATGTATAAATGTATTTATGTTGAGTGTATTGAATATTCATTTTGAATTTGAAATGTCTTTAGTGTATAAGATGAAGATGATGACTTCCCAGAAAACTGTTTGTAAAATTTCCTATTCTTTGGTTGCAGTTTCGTCTTTGAAAAGAACCCAAATACAAAATAGAGACATACAAAATATAACAAAATGATTATAAAACACACAATTTTAGATGTCCAACAACGACTATTAATTTTAACGGGCTTTGGACGTTGTTCAGCTTAAGTACGCATAAGCACTAACGTTAATTCGTACAGCGCTGACGAGAAGTAACGCCGTTCTAGCCCTTAAGCTCATTCTTTGTGGGATTTGAAGATGTGGGTCTGCTGGCATGAAGTTAGGAAGCCCAATCAACGACTATTAATTGTAACGGGTTTTGGGCGTTGTTCAGCTTAAGTACACGTAAGCACTAACGTTAATTCGTATGGCACTGACGAGGAGAAACGCTGCTCTAGCCGTTACGTTCATTTGTGGTGCGATTTGGAGATGTGGGTCTGCTGCATGAAGTTAACAGGCCTAATCAACGACTATTAACTTTAACGGGTTTTGGACGGTGTTCAGCTTAAGTATGCATAAGCACTAACGTTAATTCGTACAGCACTAACGAGGAAAACACTGCTCTAGCCCTTAAACTCAGTTTTGGTGCGATTTGGAGATGTGGGCCTGCTGGTATGAAATTAGCTGGCCCAATATACATTTGTTTTCATACGGCTTTGGGCACTAACGTTAATATTGATGGCACTAACGAGCACTAACGCTGCCCTAACCGTTACGGTCATTTTGGAGCGATTCTGAAATGTGAGCCTGTTCGCAGGCCCAAGGGCGCCGATCCCGGGAGGGGCTTTGGGGGCCCTAGAACCTGCTCCTCTTGCAGTGGTAAAGACAAGTACTCCGCATACTGTCAGTAACGTAATCGATTCATTTGCAAGAATCAGAATACAACAGATATTGTGTGCTTTACATGTGAGAGCGAAGAAAGTAAGGTAGTTTGATTCTGGAGCTTTATATGTAGTATGTGTAAATGTGTAAATAAGTAAGAGACTCATGTTACCTTTATTTTTGTGCAGGCATGGAAATGGTTACAATGCTAATATGATGTATTAGTTTTTTCCTATATTTTTATTATTTTGTATTATCTACTTGAAAAAATAAAATACAATAAATACAATACAATACAACCATACTCTAAAATACCTCATCTTGGCGTTCCGTGAGATGAAATTATCTTGGCGTTCCGAGAGTTAAGGAGCATTCATCGCAATTTAGTCATATACAAATATAATTTAAGGGCAAGGAATGTATGCAAAAAAATAAGCGAAAAGAAAAACACAAAAGTAGAAGTAGACTTGTACCTGGAAATATATCCTTCAAACTGCTGTTTGTATGCAATTATGTTTACTGTTAATACCGTAATTTTGAGTGTCTAATAAGTAGTTATTGGTGCCATTTGTACCCCCTTGGAAAAGTCTATACTCACATATGTACAACTGTATGTGTGCGAATTAGCATATGAATGCCTCCTAATTTAGCAGGGGTTTGTGGTGATGTGGTGGAACAAAGGTGCTATTGACAGGACCCTCGTTACTTTTGACAGCTGCTGTCACTTTGACATGTTCAAAGTCGAACCGCGGGGCGTTATAGAGAAACCACTGTATTTTGCGAACAAAGAACCCCCCCCTTTATATCTGTTCGTGATTGTACGACATTACCTGTCAGGAGAATGATAAATGAGACCTAACCCAAGTGCTAAGGGTATTGTTCGTGGTTGTGGAGGGGTGAATGATGGATTACAGGCATCTTGTGTAAGCAATGAATAGACGACGGAGGCAAAAGTTTTAATTCTATAGAAGAGGATAACAACAACGGATTGCTTTATTCATAAGTTGAAATCGGAGCACAATATCGTGACAGGTGAGATGGATGAACTGAAAGTAAGGACCGATGCAGACAGAGGTTTAATTCTTGTATAAGCTTGTCAAGGGGCAGAACGATGGATGGACGGCAGGTGTTGTACAGCATGAATAGACGGCGGAGGCAAAAGTTCATTCTAAAGAAGAGTATGACAATGACGAAGTGTTTTATTCATAAGTTGAAATTGTTGGAAATTGAAGCACAATAGATTGAATAAACCGGACAGGTGAGATGAATGATCTGAAAGTAAGGCCCAAAGTAAGATGAATTCTGTAACTTGTATAAGGGGAAGAATGGTGGACGGCATCTGTTGTACAGCATGAATAGACGACTGAGGCAGAAGTTGAAGGCTATAGAAATAGAGCAAAAAAAAGGATGACATTGATGGATGCACTCGCAAGAGCAAATCTTGGAACATAACAAACGCATTGAAATTGTTGTCTATGGATGAGTATGGGAGAAGATTTTCTTTGTTAGCCACCATTAGTCCACGCTGAAAATCGTGGGCGATGCATAAGGGATGATTCACAACAGATTGAATAAGTCTGACATGTGAGATAGATCGTCTGTAATGAAGGGCCAACTTAGACAGAAGTTGAATGCTATAGCTTGTAAAGGGGCAGAACGATGAAGGAATGGTATCTTGTGTACAGCATGAATAGACGACTGAGCCAGAAGGTTAAGGCTATAGAAATAGAGCACAAAAAAGATGACATTAATGGATGCATTCGCAAGAGCAAATCTTGGAACATAACAAAAGCATTGAAATGGTTATGTCTATGGTTGGGTATGAGAGAAGATGCTCTCTGTTAAACACCATTAGTCAACGCGAAAATAGTTGGAGAATGAATAAGGGAAAATTCACAATAAATTGAAGAAGCCTGATATGTGAGATAGATGTTCTCTAATGAAAGATCGACTTAAACAGAACTTGAATTCTATACCTTGTATAAGGGGTACAATGATGGATGAATGGTATGTTGTGTAAGCAATGAATAGACGACTGAGTTAGAAGTTTAAGGTTATAGGAAAAGAGAACAATAGGAAGACATTGATGCATGCATTCACAAGAGCAAATCTTTAGAAATAACATAAGCATTCAAATAGTTATGTGTATGGTTGAGTATGAGAGAAAATTTCTTTGTTAGCCATCATTAGTCAACGCGGAAAATGGTTGGAGGATGTCATTGTATGTCAAAGACTATTGATGATGTAGAGATATTTCGGAACTGAATAAGGGATGGTTCACAATAGAATGAATAAACCTGACATGTGAAATAGTTGGTCTGTAATAAAAGGGTTGACTTAGACAAGTTGAATTCTATAGACGTAGATCAGCGAGTGGATTTGTAAAGAAATTGTATGACAACCCGTAAATGGATGGACAAACCATGTTAAAAAGATCACTGGTAATGGCATAAGATGCTTTGTGGTGTTAAATGTAAACCTCATGACGGAACGTGAATGTTGCATATACTGGTTTTCGAAATTAGGAAATGGGCTTAGTTTAGTTGGACATTTGAATTAAAGCATGACTCGTTGACTTACTGCTAACACCCATTTTACCGTTTATTAGGACGTCTGATGTATCTTATTGAATCCGATGTAGCATATTCCGCTTGCTGAAGCTAGCAAACGCACTTATTATGATTTGACAATTGATTTGAAGTAAGGCTTCCAGTGAGTGACGGCTAACACATATTTGGCCGTCTATTAGGACATTTGTTGTATGTTATTGAAAGTAATATGGCATATTTTGGTTCCTTAAGCTAGGAAATGCACCTAGTTTTGTTTGACATTGGAATCGAAGCAAGTCTTTCATTGAGTTACTGATAACACACATGTGGTCATCTATTAGGACGTTTGTTGTATGTTATTGAAAGTAATATGGCATATTGTGATCCCTGAAGCTAGGAAATGAATCTATTTTTGTTTGGCATTTGAATCGAGGTAAGTATTCAATTGAGTTACTGCTAACACACATTTGGTCGTCTATTAGGTCGTTTTTGTATTGTATTAAAACTAATTTTGCATATACTGGTGTTTGAAGCTAGGAAATGCACTTATTTCGGGTTTACCTTTGATTGCTTTTTTAAAAGTCCCCATTTTATAACGAATATGGTGAACATAAAATTTATTTTACACATCGTTTGAGCTACAGAACTGAAATTTTATATGAAGAAGTATTACCAATAATAGATTGAAAAAATATAAGAAAAGTTTTATAAGTCGCCATCTTTTCTAGTACAAGAAAAGTTTTCGTTCTTGTACCTGTTTCGTTTGGAGCTTGTGTTATTGGCATTTTCTCAGTACACATTTTCTTTTTATCTTTGAAGAAACTTTCTAAAAAGTATGCTTGCTTGTGCATTTTATGGTTATAGCTTTTGTTTTCCATGACAAAAATTTGTTATCAAAAAGTGTGAAATCATTTTGCCTTTTTGCATTAAAGAGTCTGGTTGGATGTACATTTTGTCTGAAAAGCTTATTTTTGTTTTCTGTTTGCGAATTTTTTAGTTCGAACTGTTATTTTCCTGTTCAACAAAATTTTGTATTTGAAAGTATAAAACATTTTTTTCTTTGTTGGTTAAGAATTTTTCTAAAAGGTTTGACAGAATACTTGTAGAAAAACTTTTCGGCATAACAAATTGTTTTCTAGGTCACAAAAATGTTTTTGTTGCACTGCATGTTAATCTTTTTCCTAAACTATCATTAAATGTATTTGCAAAGCTGCTTGTACTCATCTTTTGATGTACGAAGATTTCGTTTTCATTGGTCTGAAAAGTTTGTTTAAAATTAATGCGTTTTGCCTTTTTATATATTGCATATTAGAGATATGGAAAATTAAGTTTTATGCAATAAGAACTTTACAAATACATGTTTAGTTTGTGATTGCACTTTTCCTTGACATTTCTTTTGACGATACAAGTATGTGCTGAAGCATTGTTAACTTTTCATGCACAATCATCTGTAATTCCAAGAGATCAATACTTCGTTACCATTACTCAATAAAAGATGTTTTTCGTTTTAAATTTTTTTCATACTGCAAATAAAAGAAGAAAAGACTAAATATGGGACACGACTCGCAAGCTCTGATTCTTATTTTTATTCTAGGGGATACAGAAAAAATATGTTATAGGCATTCGTCTCCTTAGATAGTACAATCGTATTCCCAGGTAAAGAAAAATCCATTATGCATTTTCTTTACTGAAAATCTCGGATTACAAATTATATAAAAGATGCATCGTCTTTCCCCAATCGGTTGCTTTGTTTTTTCTTCCGTAACATGTTTCCAAAATTAATTTCACAGTTTTATCATTTCTATAGTTTAACTAAATAAATATTTGTATTGATTGTTGGTGAATGAGCGGTAAAGTGATCGCATAGCATTTGACATGTTGTAAGTCTTATTGCAACGGCCAACAATCCTTACTGATTTATATACAATTACGTCCTGCAAATGTAAAAATAACACTAGCAACATACACTCTGGTTATCAGCTTCCCGCAAATCATTTTCCCTTATCGTAGACACCCTTTAATGTCTATAAATGTAAAAAATAAAATTTTACTTCGTATTATTAATACTACAACTTCCTTCATATGAAAACTAGTTCGGTTTATTCTAAAACAGCATGGACGTGTCTAAAATTGTATATGCTACATTTAGTAAAAGTAATAATAATAGTTTGTTTTGCTCTGACAGATGTACAAATATTGGACAAACAACACATATTCCAAATTAATGTTTCCATCTACAAATACGAAAGATTTTAAAATTATATCCAAACATAATAACGACGATATAAGATCTCTGTTTATTAAACAAAAAATTACCATACGATATCAACATCATCACTTTTCCGATGCATACAAGAACTTTACATACAAAAAGCATACAGCATGTCAAGAATTTTGTTTGCATTTGTGATACTAATCTTACTGTTCAATGTGGACCCTATGTTTTCTGTTTCCATTAGCATTTTAGATTGCAATGGTGATTTACTAAGATTTCCAATGCAAGTCTGGATGTATACAAACTGTGAAGATGTCTGTAATATTAATAAAAAGTATTTGTGTATCATAATTTTACATTATTGAATGCTGATTAGTTTTAGAATTAACATTACTCGAACTTTTACTAGACATTAATTTTGAAACACGATAAACTATTCCATAAAAGTTTGTTCTTTGATCTTCAACTAAAATGCAGATCAATTGTTTAAATAATCAACAACCCACTTTCATTAAGCTTTTACATATATAAAAAGTACTGTATGCTTTTTGTCTGTCATTCAGTTATTATGTATTAAATCGTATTGTCTAAACACTAACAAAAACAACTACAATAAGTTTCTAATAATTGTACGCAAAAGTTTTATTTCTATAACATTTTTAAAAAACATTCTATAACATATTTAAAAAGTTGTCACTACACCAACTATCTTCTCCCTAAAAATCCATTGTACATTAACAAAGTTTCCTATCGACAGCAAAACACTGCACTATTCAAAGTACTTAATTTCTTCAATTAAATACACGTAATACGGCACGCCAAAGTCCTGATAGTCTTTTCAAGCTTAAACTGTTTATGCCATTTCTTCCCAACTCTAGACCACCATCAACAAAGCTTCTATTCACACTGACGTTAACAAAACACAAGCAATCATAAGGCTTATAAAACAATATCGTTTATGCCCAAACACAGTAGTTTTAAAACACTTCTGCGCAACTCACATCACTAAACCTTTTTTCTTTCATCTACGTCAATTCCTTTCAATTCGGTACCCTTTTCGTCTTAAGGATGATATTCTTAACTTCATGATTTCTCACGGGGTTGTTATTACCCATAAAGTTTACACATTATTTAACCAGTACTTAAAAGTACTTCTCCCCCATTTTCTTCCTTAAAGACATCAAGTAGAACAATCATAAATCCAGTCCTTCATCCATAAAAGTGGATGCAATTTCTCCAAGTGCTCATCATTTCTAATTATTTTTATATATGTACACAAGAACTTTGACAGTATAATGCTATTCTCGAAATGCATCTCTAAAAATATTTCAAAAAATTTCCTTACAAGTACTATTATACGCTAACGTTTCCCGCACAATTTCTCGCATACATTCCTTACAAATGTCAATACAGTTGTATCAAGCTATGTCCAGAAGAGCATGAATATAAATTTAACAAAATCACAGCACATTTGCACAACTCAAGTACCATAAATGTTCCATAAATAATATATTCATTTCGTTCATTTGCGTTGACAGCAATATCCATTATTTGACTTCAACAAATATTTTATCTAGCACAAACAATAGGGACTTTTCAAAACTTTTATTATATTTTCTTAATCTACTAAGCATAACGTACCTACATATAAAATTTCAGTTCTTTAGCTTAAATGATATATAAAATGATTTTTAGGAGGCTATATTTATTTAAAAACGGAAACTTTCTAAAAATTCTTACATTTTCGTAATCAACTCGTCAAAATACAGCTTTATACCGAATGTCAGGTTTCTATCTTAAACGATGTGGAAAATGCTTTTCGTTCCTCCATATTCGTTTAAAGATGGAGACTTTTCCAACAGCATTCTTCTATGTTTGTCATTCCTTTGTACTAATGTATGTTTCTACAAAGTTTCGTGTTTCTAGTTCTAGCTGTTTAGGCTGTCTATTCCTTGAAAAATCATTTCAGGGGCTATATTGGGTAAAAGTAATGACTTTTGTACCATTTTCTCCTATGTTTGTACTAGTCAACGTTTCTAACAACTTTCACGTTTCTAGTATTAGCTGATTTGGTTGTGTATTCCATCACAAAATCAATTCACCGACATATTTGATTAACGATGGCGACTTTTGAAAAACATTCTTATAATTATGTTTGTAATTCTTTTGTACTAGTGAAGATTTCTACAGTTTCGTGTTTCGAATTCTACCCGTTTAGGCTGCGTATTCTTGCAACAATTATTTCGGAGGCCAAATTTAAAGATGGCGACTTATAAAACTTTTCTTATATTTTTTCAATCTATTATTGGTAACACTTCTTCATATAAAATTTCAGTTCTGTAGCTCAAACGATGTGTAAAATAAATTTTATGTTCACCATATTCGTTATAAAATGGGGACTTTTAAAAAAGCAATCAAAGGTAAACCCGAAATAAGTGCATTTCCTAGCTTCAAACACCAGTATATGCAAAATTAGTTTTAATACAATACAAAAACGACCTAATAGACGACCAAATGTGTGTTAGCAGTAACTCAATTGAATACTTACCTCGATTCAAATGCCAAACAAAAATAGATTCATTTCCTAGCTTCAGGGATCACAATATGCCATATTACTTTCAATAACATACAACAAACGTCCTAATAGATGACCACATGTGTGTTATCAGTAACTCAATGAAAGACTTGCTTCGATTCCAATGTCAAACAAAACTAGGTGCATTTCCTAGCTTAAGGAACCAAAATATGCCATATTACTTTCAATAACATACAACAAACGTCCTAATAGACGGTCAAATGTGTGTTAGCCGTCACTCACTGGAAGCCTTACTTCAAATCAATTGTCAAATCATAAGTGCGTTTGCTTGCTTCAGCAAGCGGAATATGCTACATTGGATTCAATAAGATACAACAAACGTCCTAATAAACGGCAAATGGGTGTTAGCAGTAAGTGAATGAGTCATGCTTTAATTCAAATGTCCAACTAAACTAAGCGCATTTCCTAGTTTCAAAAACCAGTATATACAACATTCACGTTCCGTCATGAGGTTTACGTTCGGGGTGTCGGTCCAACACATAATTATACCATGAGGCGACATTCTGACGTCACCATTATTCCTATAACAACTAACTAAAGACTTCACAAATGTCTTTATCAGGCAGCATTACTCAAATGTTTCAATACCTGCAAAGGTATAGTCTTCTGTAACCATCAATACTATACCACACCAACCTTAATGTTAAACTGTAAGGAATGCATCTGTCGTAAGGTCACAAAATCTACCAGTTAGAGCGGGTTAAACTTTAAGCAATGGTTTTGTCGCAACATAAACAAATATAACAGTTAAAGTAGATAAAACTTCAAGGAATGGATCTACCGCAAGGTAGGACAATCTAACAGTTGGAGCAGGTTACACTTTAAACATTGGTTCTGTCTTAAGGGCCGAAAATATAATAGTTGAATTAGGATGGTTCTGCCGCAACGCAAAAAATCTCTGTCGATTCGTTTCTTACAAGGCAAGTCAGCAAAACAATTAGCTAAGTGTTACTCAAAAATACTATAATTACAAAATATATTTATTTATTTGTGTGGCATATTCTTTATGATTTCATTTCACAGTAAAAAATCGAAGCACACTATCCTTTATGCTCCCCTCCGTATTCTTTTTTAAAAAACTTGAATCACTGAAAGGACATCTTTCTCTCACAATACGGTCTCTTTCCGGTTTATCCTCGCCTTTGTATGACTTCTCTACAACTCTTTTGTTCACCTCACGTAAGCACGTCTACCCTTGTCCTTCATGTTATAATAAAGCTTTTGAACCTTGTTTGCCATTGCTTTCAACGATCTTCTTACGTGATTTAACACCACAAAGCATCTTATGCCATTACCAGTGATCTTTTTAACATGGTTTGTCCATCCATTTACTGGTTGTCATACAATTTCTTTACAAATCCACTCGTTGATCTACGTCTATAGAATTCAACTTGTCTAAGTCAACCCTTTTATTACAGACCAACTATCTCACATGTCAGGTTTATTCATTCTATTGTGAATCATCCCTTATTCAATTCATCAATTATTCAATTCGATTCATCCCAAATATCTCTACATCATCAATAGTCTTTGACATACAATGACATCCTCCAACCATTTTCCGCGTTGACTAATGATGGCTAACAAAGAAAATTTTCTCTCATACTCAACCATCCACATAACTATTTAAATGCTTATGTTACTTCCAAAGATTTACTCTTGCGAATGCATCCATGAATGTTATCTCTTTTGTGCTCTATTTCTGTATCCTTCAACTTCTACCTCAGTCGTCTATTCATGCTGTACAACAGATGCTGTCCATCATTCTTCCCCTTATACAAGTTATAAGAATTCATCTCACGTTGGGCCTCACTTTCAGAGCATTCATCTCAACTGTCCGGTTTATTCAATCTATTGTGCTGCGATTTCCAACAATTTCAACTTATGAATAAAACACTTCGTCATTGTCATACTCTTCTTTAGAATGAAGCTTTTGCCTCCGTCGTCTATTCATGGTGTACAACAGCTGCCGTCCATCCATCATTCTGCCCCTTGACAAGCTTATACAAGAATTAAACCTCTGTCTGCATCGGTCCTTACTTTCAGTTCATCCATCTCACCTGTCACGATATTGTGCTGCGATTTCAACTTATAAATAAAGCAATCCGTTGTTGTTATCCTCTTCTATAAAATTAAAACTTTTGCCTCCGTCGTCTATTCATTGATTACACAAGATGCCGGTGATCCATCATTCACCCCTCTTCACAAGCACGAACAATACCCTTAGCACTTGGGTTAGGTCTCATTTATCATTCTCCTGACAGGTAATGTCCTACAATCACGAACAGATATAAGGGGGGAGTTCTTTGTTCGCAAAATACAGTGGTTTCTCTATAACGCCCCGCGGTTCGACTTTGAACATGTCAAAGTGACAGCAGCTGTCAAAAGTAACGAGGGTCCTGTCAATAGCACCTTTGTTCCACCACAACACCACTAAACCCCTGCTGGGTTAGGCATTCATATGCTAATTCGCACACACACAGTTGAACATATGTGAGTAAAGGCTTTTCCAAGGGGGTACAAATACCACCAATAACTACTCTAATAGAACATATAGACAGGGGAACTATACACAGTGGTTCCAGCGGGTTAAAAAAAAGTATTTGGACAAGTTCAATAAAGAGGAAGAACAACTATCACAGAAAAACATGGCCCATTTCGAAATCTCTTGCCTTTTTATCATAATCTGGATTCCTTAGATAGAATACTATAGACCTAACTACCACTCTATACACCTGTACTGTAACAGGCAACAGAAGTGTGAGGACTACACAAATTCATGGGGAAAAGAAAAAAAAGAGTATTTGGACAACCCTCATACTACTCTCGAAGTAAATGTTTTAGATATCCTTTTGTGTACACGAGCAGTCTACGTAGTGTATTAAAGCAATCCACACGGTGTCAGACAAGCCAAGCTTGTTGGAAAGTCATGCTTTACCGTTGGATACATCATAAGGAAACATAAAACAGAGCAATTATTGCGGAATAGAATCCGTTCTGACTAACCAAGACAACTAACTGCCCGGAATGAAACCTAGATTCTTCGTTCTGTGATTAGAACTCAAAGAATTAGTGCTAAAGATTTGGCTACTTCACTCGCCTAGGATATGTAAGTTAAGGTTACACCACAAACAATCCAAAATTCACTGAAAAAAAATGGGATTTAGAAGATGTGTATCCAGTGTATAAATACTGGCCACTCCATTAGTACGCGTATTACACAACTCCAAATCATAACAAACCCTCCAACATTTTTACCAGTTGAAGCAATGTTCTGCTTTCTGAAAGCTTCACTCTTCTTTCGCCACACGTTCTGATATCCATCTCTACAATATAAATTTATCTTCGTCTCATCTTAGAAAAAAAAACTTTTTCCGAAATTCCACGCACTCATATGATATATTTTGGAAAGTTAGAACTTTTTCCTTCTGATATGTGTGTTTTGTTTCTGGTTACACATCTTCTGAATTCCCATTTTTTGTTCGCATTTACACATCTGTAACATTAACTTGCATATCCTACGCACGTAAAGTAGCCAAATCTTTAGCACTAATTTTTTGATTAAAGAAAAAAATTATTTTTGGTAAACTTTGTTTTTATATGGGCCAGTTTAGTAACTTTGGACTTCGGTCCGTCACGATTCGCCTTTAGCTTTTAAGTGTTAAAATCTACACCCATGCCCCCACCGGGACTCGAACCCGGGACCTTCGAGCCGATGGCTTCCGCCGCAGACCGCTCGGCCACCCGGCCGGCACTAATTTTTTGAGTTTTGTTCACAGAATGAAGAATGTAGGTTTCATTCCGGGCAGTTAGTTTCCTTAGTTGACAAGAACGAATCCCCAATAATTGTTCTATGTTATGTTTGTTCTTGGTGTATCCAACAGTAGATCATAGCTTCCCAACAAGCTTGGCTCTGTCTTAGTAGCTTTTACCTTCCACACGTAATTTGAAATTAAAGTGAGCAGTTCCAGTGTTGTTCAACTCACTTTGTTCCCCATGCTGCTTCTTTATGCCCGACGCGGTGTGGATTGCTTCAATACACCACGCAGGTGCTTTTGTACACAATAGGGTATCTAAAACATTTCTTTCGAGAGTAGTATGGGGTTGTCCAAATACATTTTTGCGATGAATTTACGTAGTTTTCATTCTTTCGTTGCCTGTTAGCTTACAGGTGCATCGAGTACTAGTTATTTCTATAGCATTCTAAGGAATCCAAATTATCATAAACAGGCAAGAGATTTCGAAATGGGACACGCTTTGCGTATGGTCTGTTTTTCTCTTTGTTCAACTTGTCCAAATATTTTTTTCTATCACTCTAGGTGAGACAGAAGCTTCTTGAACCATGCCTGTCAAGATCGAGAACCGAGAATTAAAAGAATAAAAACAATATTTGTCCAATAAAGCAGTAGCGCGGCGGAAGGGTGATCCGGACAGAAAGAGAACCACATTTGAAAAACCTGAATAACTACTACACTGTACGGACTAACATCAGTTTCCGTTATTTCCTAAGTTTATTTTCTAGTAACAGAAGAAACTTTTTTCTTATTAGTTAGAACATAATATGCTTTAGTGATTTTTTTTAACGTTGTACAAGCATTGTTAAATTCTGTAATAGCTGGTCCTGGGAAAGCCTTTATAATGACTATACGTACACTATGATATGTTTTTTTAAATAAATATACAATATTTGGCAAAATCTGAATTGACTTCGTATCATATATGCCTTCTTAGACCCTTATCTGGCAACAAAAATATCTGAATGGACCCCCAAAGTTACAGAGAAATCGGCGACCTTGCGCAGGCCCATGTGGTTTTGTAAAAATTAGGCATTATCTTTGGAGCATTAACGTCAATTTTTGCGGCACTAACGAGCACAAACGAAGCACTAGCGACGCGTGAAATCGAAGTTGGGGCCTGCCGTAGGTGGCCTGTCAACTTCATGGACATTCACAGAATTTATCCGGGATACAATGACCCATCTGTCTCATAACCGGTACTCTTTCTTTGTAATACCATTCAATTATTACATTTTTTGTTTCACTGAAAGATCATGTCTAGGTATTTTTAATTAACTCAATGTCTAAAATTTCTTCTTTCTCCTATTTCTCTATGGATTTTTCACTTCTTTCTACCATTTTGCTGCGATTTTTGGAATTTCTTTTTCTTAATTTCCTGCTCCTATTAGTAACTTTCCCTTTCTTATTATCACTTTCCTCCTTTTCTTCCTCTTCTTTTGTTGACACCAAATTCATTTGGTCAGAATTTGTTTCGAGGATATCATCTATAAATATCATCAAACTATTTGATTTCTCTGGTTCCGTATCAATCAAGGTTTCATTTTTATCTGTAAGTACATCTTGTTGTATAGATGGTTCCTGATTAGAAGAATCAGTGATGAGAATTGATTCCTCAGGTTCACTATGAATCACTTGATTTGATGTGGAATCGTTCATAGAACTTAATCTTGTTTGTTCAACTATATCAGTTGTAGTTTCGTTAGAATACTTAAGATTCAAAACTGCTGGTGTTGTAAGTTGTTGAGAAGTTCTCGTTAAATGGGAAACGTCTTGATTGAAATGCGTTATCTGATTTTACAACAGTTCCAAGGATTCATTGTGTGTTTTAGGATTAGACGTCACTGGTTCAAAGTCATTCTGGGTCGATTCATCTTTATTGTGAATTAACTGTTCACTTTCAAGTATCCGATGTTTCCAACCTGGAAATACTTTACTTAATGGCCTCTTCCTAATATTGTGTATTGTAAAATAAATTTTTATACCAGACAGCACAAGTTGTAAGACTTATAATTCTTAATACAGTCCACATTTAGCTTCGCAATTACAGGTAGTTTGCCTCCTGAAACTATCCTTAAGAACACATTTTCTGGTAACTTTGTATAAGGTAATTGTAGTCGACGTACAGTGGGGAGATTAAATTACATGCCGTACTTTACGCTATCAGTGATTCAAGTGACCGATTTTGTATTTCAATCGTCGTACTAAATATTCCTTTATTTATGATGTTGTTTAGGCAAGAAACTAAACCAATCCAAATATAATTTCAGGCTACTGATGGATTTACCTCTTAATTTGATTCTGTAATATTAGGATCTCCAATCGATTTAATTGATTGCTGTACTGCTTCTGTGTTGTTTGACATTTTCTTTACAAAGTACTGAGTTTCAAAATGACTTTCCGATGATAAAATTTACACTCCTTTCCATATTTTTTGAGGTAAATAAAGATATCCACAAAAGCATTCAAATTTCCCTTTAGGTTTAGAAGATTAAGAATAATAACGTGTCCTAGATTCATTTAAGTCAGAGTTTCTTACACTAGTCTCAAATCATTAGTTAGAATTTTACTTTGTACTTCTATCGCTTCGAATTGTGATCCAAGGGAAATTGCTTTTTCGAAGGTGAGGTCATAATCTTGTATCTCTTTCTAAGACAACCATCTATAACACCTAATACCAATTGGTCTTCTTTACATGCTTCTTGTTCAAAGCTAAAGAATTTGCAATTGGCTGTCTGTCCTTAAATATTTTGCAAATAATCTTTGAAAGGCTGTCCAGGTTGCTGAATGAGTCTGTGAAATTTATATAGTTCGGTTGTCACATTAGAGTCTTCGTGAAATAATTTTCTCAAAAGTATTTTTAATTCTGAGCATTGTATCTGTGAATTTTCTTTAGGTTAGATTTGTTCCTTAATCATAGTATACAGTTCAGGACTGATATATGTCAATAAAATTTGTAGTATTTTCTCTGGTTTCCATTTTTGTACATCGCAATGCATGGGAAAACACTCGAGATAATTATCGATGGTTTCACGGGACTCATCGTACATATAAAAATTTTCTTTCTGCCATATTGGTAGGTTTTCTAAAGAACGCCACTGTGAAAATTAAAATTCGAATCCTATATTAACATTGACAGTGTAATATTTTGAGTTCAAATTTCATTCTATGTCGACAGTTTGATACTTTTCCCATTTTTGTTTCTTCGTTATACTGAGAAACAAATATCATTAATTAATATTACAAATATAGATTGATGGCCGGACTTACTTTGCGAGGAAAAATATCAACTAAGAAAAATTCTTTTGTATTCAAATGTATTAGATTAAGCGTGTTCTCTAAAGACAGGCCGTGAATAACAATACTGAACATTATCATACTGAAATATATTTATTTTGAGAATATTGGATTCATATTTATTCATGTTCAGTTCCACTGACATTTGTCCTTTGTTCATATAACAAACCTTAGCAACCAAGCTCAAAGAAACGATAACATAAACTAATTCATCTGTAGTTTTCGACGCGTTCTTTCTCCACTTTCTTGTACAACAAAATGATAACACCATTATTCCAACTTGACGGTATTTCTCTCTTCCTCAGGCGCATCGAGAATAGTATAGCAAGTTCTTCTTTCATCTTTTCACCTCCCCATTTAAACATATCTGCTGTGAGTCCATTTCCTTCTGGCGATTTTTCGTTCTTCATCCCTTGAAGTACTTTATCCAATTCTTCTTTCAATACGTGTGGGACTTCTACATCATTTTCTTCTGAATTTTTATTTATTAGTTCGTCTTCTTAGTAGTACAATTCCCTATAGAAATTTTCAAATATTTTTATAATTTCTTCCTTATTTCGTGTTACGGTCCTGTCTGGTCTCAACTGTAATTATTTGCTTTTTGTCTATCATGAGCTGCTGTTTTATTTTCTTCAGGCTCTTGTTTTCCTCGATTGTATTTCTAACAAGATTTTCGTTATGCCTTCGTACAGCCTCTCTTATTTTCTTCATTACGATTTTATTTAGTTCTATGTACTCAATCATCTTTATGTACTTTTCCACTTCTTTCATTTTCCTCCTTTTCTTTATCAAGAGTTTAGTTTGTTCTGAGATTTTGCACTCTTTTTTCTTGTTGATGCCTGCTATTTCCTTCACTGTCTCTCTTATTATCTCAGTCAGTATTTTATTTCAGCTATAGAGGTCTTGTTCATCCTCTAAATCCTATAAAAAGAAGTTCTGCCTTCCTTATTAAAGTACAATTTAGTCTCTTAAAGTGGCTCTTCGTGAACGAGGGGCTCGTGAACATGCCTTTCGGGATAGTGAATTTACTGTCTGGAACTTTGGATATTCTCCTTTTATAACAGCATATTCTCTTGACCGCCTCTCTATATATTCCAAGAACGTAAATCTCATACTGTAATGAGAATATTGAAAAGTTCCGCGTGTCTTCTGAGCACATGGACATTGTGTAAATAAACAAGCATGTTTATAGGACAAACATATGAAGGAGAAGCAAGAAGAACCACCCCTACAAAAACCTATAAAAAGGACCAGCACAAGGCAAGAGGTATCACTCAATCCCCGGGTGGTCAGCTTCTCTCCTTCCTCCGTTCGCAGTTGGCTCTGTAACTGGAACACTCCTTGGTACGCAGTTGGCTCTGTAACTGGAAAACTCCTTGATACGAAGTTGGCTCTGTAACTGGAACACTCCTTGGTACGCAGTTGGCTCTGTAACTGGGATCATCCACATAAGCAGTTGGCTCTGTAACTGGTGTGTACTTTCACCTTAAACCCTTACTTCTTCCGCACGAAGTTGGCTCTGTAGCTGGTACAACTACCGGCACGTACTTAGCTATGTAACCGGTGCTAACCTTCATACCTATCCTCTATCAACCACCCAAGATGAAGTCTCAGAAGTTATACTTCTAAATACTCTGTAATTAGTCTCCTACGGGACGGTAATTTTGTCAACATTATTATCTTTTATAAATAAATGGTTGAGGGGTAAAGTCCACTCCCGTGTATTGTCTCTACCGAACAGAAATATAAGGAACATTACGTGGTGGTAGGATCGACTCTACATTTCAACGTGTGGAGGAAAGGAAAAGTGCCTAAAAGGTGCACAAGGGAAGCCCAAAACACCAATAATATTTTATCGTGTCAAGCAACTATATTTTCTTCTTAAAATCACTGTTTGACATTTACATGGTTAGCTAGGCTAGCTTAGGATATTAGATTTAAAAGACATTAAGCAAATTCACCAAAGGCATTTTTCTTAATGGATAAATGCCAGTAAATACGAGGTCTGGTGGTAGGACTACAAATTTTGATAAAGAAAAAAATAGCGAGAACGGTGACAGAATGGCAACTCCAGCAAAACCATCATTTAATCTTTCCCACTTGACGAAATTCTTCGGGCACATTATTGAAGACCCAGACAGTTTTTTATGCTGTTTGAGCATCTAGCCTCTTTGCAACACTTGGACGATGTGACACGAAGAGAACTATTGCCCATGTATCTCCAAGATTCAGCTTTGGACCTAGTTTTCCAATTAAAATCTGAAAACCCTTTACGAGAAGCAACGTATATACAGCTGAAAGAAAAGCTTTCACCCTGTGTATATCCAAAATCTCACTTTGAAAGCAGAAATGGAAATCAATGCGATGCACCAACACTAGGAAGAACCTATCCACTCCTATTTTTTTAAAAGAAAATTAAGGGCGATAAGGCATAGCATCCCGGACGCAAAGGAGGAACAGAAAGTCCATTATTTGTCATTAGGCTTAACCAAAAAATATCTAAAGAACATTGCTTTCGAAAATTACACATCCGTAAGTGATCTTCAAAAACGTTTGCATGCACTGGTAGCATGAACAGATTTATGAAAAAAAGGAATTTATGGAAAGTCACAAGCCATGTTAGCGGTGGTGGACCAAGCCCAGTAGATTTATTTATTTATTTATTTATTTATTCAAAACATAACACAACAGGCAATATGCCTAATTACAGTGCTTGCGTGTACATGATAGTAATTACAAGATACAAGAAACAATCATATTACTTCACCTGCAGTTCTTTTAAATTCTTTGTAAGTCATTCCAAATATATCTACATTAACTTTAGGTTCAATTTTGTTGTAGAAAGCACTCATTCTCCAAATTGGGGATTTATATAGAATTTCAGTCCTTTGCTTTTTGCAATAGAATGTCCCATTATTACCTAATCTAGTTTTAGTGTTCGGAACTTGAATGAAAATTTTCGGAATTAAATCAATACAATCAATTTGATTGTGTATTAATTTGTACAGAAATATTAAATCATTTAAATGCCTTCTTCGTTCCAAAGTTTGTATATTAAAATTGCTCACTAATTCCCTGTATGATATGTATGCAGGATATAATGTGGTTTTTCTATACATTAGTAATTTCAAAAATTTACACTGGATTTTCTCTATTGCTTTAACATATTTCTGAGTGTTCGGAGTCCATATAATACAGGAATATTCTAGCTGTGATCTCACGTAAGAGTAATACAATTTTAGAAGTGTTGAGTCAAGATGGAGATCCTTGCTAAAACGATAAATATACCCAAGATTCCTGTACGCATTGTTAGTGATCATTTCAATGTGACGCCCGAAGTTTAATTTTGGATCGAAAACAACTCCAAGATCTTTAACAGTTTCAGGTTTCGATAGATTTACTCCATCAATCGAGTAGTTGTACTCAACATACTTCTCTTTCCTTGTAAAAGATATGGAATTGCACTTTTTTGTATTAATTACAAATTTATTCCTGTCGCACCACTCTTTGACATTATCTAAGTCCTTTTGTAGTTTGACACTGTCCTCAATTGATTCAATTCTAGCGTATAATTTCAGGTCATCGGCGAATAAGAGAATATGGGAGTTCTCGATGCACTCAGATATATCATTAATAACTAAAAGAAATAATAAAGGGCCGAGATTTGAACCTTGTGGTACTCCAGACAGTGTCTCAAAATACTCTGAAATATAACCTTTAAAAATTACTGCCTGCTTACGTTTACGTAAATACGAAGTTAATAATTTTATGGTTTCCGTAGAAAAATTGAAGAACTTAAGTTTGCGTAGCAAAACATCGTGATCAACCAAATCAAATGCTTTACTGAAATCAGTGTATACGACGTCTACTTGGCCTCCGTTATCTAGCTCATTTGCAATGAAGTCAGTTACAATTGCTAAGTTTGTTGAGGTTGACCTATTTTTCAAAAAACCATGCTGATGTGGTGAAAGAATGGAGTTTACATGATTCAGTATTCGCCTATATATAACGCATTCATATACTTTTGCAAACGATGATAAAATAGATATTGGTCTGAAGTTTTCGACGTCTTTAGCATTTCCGGATTTTGGAATAGGACAAATTAAACTTTCCTTCCATTTGTCAGGGAATACACAAGTTTTAACAGATAGATTTAATAAAATATATAATGGGTATTTAAAAATCTCAGCACAACCTTTTATTATATAAGGTGGAATTTCGTCCGGCCCGCAAGATACCTTTGGTTTTAACATTTTGATTGCTTCCTCAATTTCTTTCATTTTAATTTCTTTTATTTGCAGCTTGTTTAAAAGTTCACATCTAGGGTTGTCTGACAAAATTTCAGATTTGTACTGGGGTGTTACAGTTCTAAATACAGATTGAAAATAATGTGCAAAGGACCTAGATACTTCCCTGTTACTTTCTAGCTCTTTGTCTCTGTATTTCAAAGAAGTGGATGAGAGATGTTTTGTCTTACTTTTAACAAAATTCCAAAATTGCCTCGGGTCTTTATTGATATTGTATTCTGAGCTTTCAATGAAAAATTTATATGCTAAAGAAATTTCTGATTTTAGCTCTCTACGTAATATGCGAAATTTATCTCGATGAAAAGCAACGTCTACACCAGTTTTCATTTTCCTATGATGATATGTCTTAAACTTAATCTTTTGAATTATGTTATAAGTGAACCAAGACGGATATTTATTACTATTACATTTCTTACGGGGAACACATAGGCTCATAGTAGTCTACATCATTTCATAGAATTGCCCTAATGCTTCATTTACGTCATTCAAATGGGAAAGTTTGTTCCAGTTTAGTCTCGACAATTCTGTATACATTTGTTCGAAATTAGCCTTCCTAAAATTAAACCCAGTAATATTGTTCTCTAGTTTCTCTTTTTTCGATTATGTGGAAAGGAACAAAGTAATGCCGGATGGTGTTTATCTTCAGGAACAAGGGGGTGTTCTTCTCTAATTACAGTGACATCAATAATGTTTGTTAATACTAGATCTAATGTGCGACCATTGACATTACGGATATTATTAAATGATTCTAAGTTGAATAATGACATGAAATTATACAAATTACAACACTTCTTTGTTGCGTGTGAAAGGTTAAAATTGGAATGAAGTATTTGAGGTATGTTAAAATCCCCAAGACAGAGTATAGTGCTTCCTACTGGACAATTACTCTCAATAAATTCAAAAAATAATTCATACACTGTTTCACTCGAGTCTGGTGGAATGTATACAGCACAAACATATAGCGATAGCATCTTTATAGTAAGCTTAGTTATAACGCACTCAAAATAGCTATCAATAGAGTTTACATAATACATGTTATGTTTTTGTAGACACCCCAACATGACCCCCCCACCTATCGCCTTTCCAAGCAATTCGAAGTTTCTATCCTGACGAAACACCTTATATCTCATGTCAAAGAATTCTGAATCAAATTGATCATCAGATAACCAACTTTCAGTTATTATTATCAGATCATAGCTATTGGATAAAACACTAGTGTAGAAATCATTGGCTTTGGTACGCATTCCACCAACATTTTGCATATAGATTAAAAACTGTTTTTTATTTTCACTTTTTATTTCTATATCACTGGAACACTTCACAATATAGTCAGCCGCTTTTGGGGATCCATGTTTATTATTTGTACTCAGAGACAATTGTTCCGTTTTTGTACCTCCTACCTGTTAGTCAGCTGTCTTATTCTTTACATTTGTGCGGGTCTTCTCCGGTCCCAGGCGGTGGAGATTTTCAAGATTCTGGCTGGAATAATCGGAGGAGGGTGACCAAGAGGGGCGGAGGTTGTGAGGGGCGGAGGAAATAGCTTCCGGATAGGTTTTTGACCTTGAAAGAGAGTGGTGGTACTGTTCATCCGTTGGGTGATAAGTCTGCGCAGTTGTTTTTACTTTATCTTGACGAGCGGGTGCAGGGGGAGTTGGGAGTGCATGCACTTTCTCGTGTTTACCGGGAGTAGGGCCAAAAAAAGATATTTTATCAGTGTTCTTCAGGTCACTCAGGGTATACGGCTTTCCTTCAACGTACAATTTGTCATATACTAATTTTGCCCGTAGTCCCGCAGATTTAGCATTCTGAAGATGTGCTTTGAGTTCCGATCGTATGTCACGCACACGACGAGAATAGTCCTCTGTGATTGATACCGGCGTGTTTCGTGAGTGGTAAGCGTAAGATAAAATTTCAGATTTCTTTTTGAATGAATTTAATTTCGCGATTATAGGCCTATTATGATGATCCCCTCTTTTAACCCCGAGGCGATGGCATCTTTCGAAGTCATAATCGGTAGTATTAATTCCAAGCTCTTCCCACAAAAACTGGCGAAGTAATATTTCAGTATCTTGCCAACTCTCATTTCCTCTCTCCTTTAAGTTGTAGAAGACTAGATTATTGCGCCTAGAGTGGTTTTCTAATTGATCAATAGTCACTTCGTTTTGTTTTATAAGGTTCCTCAATGTATCGTTTTCTGTTTTCACCGAGTGAAGCTCTTTCGTCAGGTTGTCAAGTCGTTCACTAAGTTCCGCCGTTACTCGTTGTATCCCTACAATATTACTGTTCATTTTATCCAGTTTTTCCATCACATCGTCCAGAGAATAAGGGCCCGGGTTTTTTTCCACAGATCCTATCACCAGTAGCACTGCAAGAACCAAGCCAATGAAGAACGTACAAACACCAGATTCACTGAACGATACAGCTGCACCAACGCTAACGCGCCTCACTCTCATGTTCCAGATGCCTATGGCTTGCCGATATTGTTCAATAGATACTCCCATCTTGTTCCTTTTGACTTTACACAAGTGTGTGCGAAGTTAGAAATCGCATGCACTAATAATCTTAACACTTTGTATTTCTTCTAAACACACTCACGTTGAACACCCACTTTTTGACAATTTTGTCAAGCTTAGGACAGCAGAGAATTTCTTAAATGGAAAAGTTTCCAACGCTGCTCCGATGACACATGGAGGACGACAAAGGAAAGTTCGAATACAGAAGACAAATAATAAAACGGTCAATAACACCACACCCACGCACAGAAAATAATTATAGTAGTTCAGTAAGCGTTTAAAAAAACATTGATAACATTCTAACACAGCAAAAATTGTACTTTCCAAAGAATCTTGCACATAAATACTAAGACTACAAGGACTTCTCCAATGCTCAATCATTGGAGACGGCAGATAGAGGGACAAAGTACGACTTTCCAAAAGCCCATACACAACCTCGGACCAATGTATCCCCAGTCGGACGATCAAAAACCATTCGGCCAACCACAAAATAACCAAATTTCATATGTTCAAAATCCCAATAGGCAACAACTTTTTTTTAACCAAATTCATAACCAGCAATCTGCAACAACACAAACTCTAACTCCATGAACCACACAAGAACCCGTAATAGACTTTCGTAAAGGTGAACCAGAACCACCTAGTCAAACGCTGCCCTACCAGCAATCCTCAAATGTACGAACTGTACTACCATGGCCAAAACAAGAGCTATCTCACGAGATACCTATCTACCAACCATAGAAAAATCAAGGAGACCAAACTATGCCCCAACCTCCCATCCAAGCATGGTATAATAACCAGCCTATACTCCATGGTCAAGAACCCGTCAAGCACTTCAACCTACCAGATACAGCAAGTCAATCCTACTGCTACTCAAACAAACCAACCACAAAATAATTTGGAAAGCATCACTAATAAATTAGCAGAACTGTCTCTGATGGTGACTAAATTAATACAAGCCAGACGCAGGATTACAGGAAGAACGGGAACAAAAATATTATAACAAGAAAGGAAATAAAATGGGACACAAAATAACAAAAAAGATGGGGAGAAAAAGCAAAATGAACCTGGTATTGTTTCGGTATGCGCCATTTGCTTTAAGAGAGGACATTTCGCCCAGATTTGTTGGCACAGAGAAAAGGACACCAATTCGGAAAACTAGACATGGCTTCCCGGACCCAAATTGACGTAGGTGGTCTGAGGACGCAGTCAGGAAGAAACAAGGATCTTCCATGAAAAGGACCTGCCACAGCTGATTCAACAAATTTATCTGGACCATTAACAACGAAAAATAGGGAACTAGTGAAGTATAACACTGAGGAAAATAAATCTATGATTAATGTACGCATAGGTGACGAAATCATACCTACAATCATAGACCCAGCAAGAACAATTTCCATTTGGTCCAGGACTCAAATCCCAAGGAACTGCATTTTAATACCTTATGTCACAAACGTGCGGGTATTGCGGGAAAGATAGTCCAAATGAACTTTATTGCAGTAATTAAATTCAAAATTGGGAACACCTCATATTCACATTATTTTAGGATAATTGAACAAGAAAACATAGGACCCCTTATTGACCAAGATTGACTCAAAAGGCTGCAAGCAATGTTAGATAAGGAGAAGAAAAAAATATTACTTACTATAAAAAAAACAGGAAACCAACATTTCCACATGTAGGAAGCGGAGAAACTTCAATTTCGCAAGCCGTCATAAATCAGGTAAAAAACACATTTCTGCTGACATTTTAATTTCCAAACATATAACTGTACCAGCTAAGAGCAGTTTTTTCTTCCTGTACAAGGCAAGAACTTGGAAGAAAAACAACAATAGCATTTACTACAGTCATTATGTGATAAATATGGTTTGAGAAATTTATCATTAAAAATGCCAATACATTACTGCATTTTCTCGTAATCAATCCAACATCAAAGAGAATAAATTAAAAAAATATCCCAGTAGCATACACTGATAAAAATATGGAAGAAATTTCACTCAAAGTTGAAGACGTGAAATATGAGGACTTGACCGATGTTTATAAATATAGAACAACATATAGAAGACAGACTGAAATTCACAGAAAATTACTTTGATATAACTGCTTTCGATATAAACCCAAATTTAGATGCAAAATTGAAGGATCAAATTCACGAACTTTTGTACAAATACAGAGACACTTTCTCTTACCTTCCCAGTGACAAAGAATCATTCGAAGGTTTTGTACACCACGTACGAACAGACAAAGCAGCTTCCTTCCACCAAAGACTATCTCCATTTCCTGTTTCTTCAAGAGCACAACTGGATAAACAACTGGAAGAATTAATAAAGGCAAATATAATTCAAGAGACGAGCACAAGTGAATTCTTGTCCCCCATGCTTATGGTTAGGGAGCCTGGTTCAAAAAACTTTCGTTTGATTTTAAATTTACATGTTGTACCAAGTACACTCGCTATTTGGCTATACAATTTCAAAGCACAGAAGATGATTTGAATAGCCTGAGGAAGAATCTGATCTCAACTTTAGATATATCAGCGAGCTATCATCAAATAGATTTACATCCTAGAAGCTGGAAATATATGTCTTTAGAAGTACCACACACTAGAAAAACGTACCACTTCAAGAAATGCGTGATGGGCCATGCAACGCGGGCTCAAAGTTTATCCATAGCAACTAGAATGTTATTACAGGGTTTACCAGTTATACAGATTACTTCATTCGCAGATTATCTTGTGGTAAGCGATTTTAATGGGAGGCAGCATCTAGAATCACTGGAAAGACATTTAAAATGACTTAGGAAACACAATTTCAGACCAAAACCTCAAAAATGTCATTTATTTTTTTTAGAAATAAATGTGCTTGGACATAAAGTTAGTGGAGAAAAAATTATAATTTCTCCGAAGATAGCCAAGATACAAGGCTTTGATAGACCAAGGACTGAAAGACAACTCAAATCCTTTCTCGGAATGTGTTCGTTTACCCGAAATCATGCGATCGATACACCGAAAAGATAGAGCCCCGGTAAGCGAATCTTTCTAAAGAAAATAAATTCTCTTGGAACGAAGAACTGGAAAAAGTATTTATTCAACTAAAACATGATATCCTGAATACACCAGATCTAAGTCACTTTGATGACAAGCTTAAAATTAGAGTATATGCAGACTCAAGTAACATACATGGGTGGAGTATTTGCAACATACGACCTTGAATCTGACAAAGAAAAGGTAGTGTCATACTGTTCGAGACGTCTATCTAAGACAGAAAGAAACATCAGAACATGGTCCAAGGAACTGAGCGCAATTTTATATTGCCTGAGAAAATTCCAGTACTTTATTATGGCCAGCCCCTTCATTTTATTTACCGACAACAAAACTTTAGTCAATCTATACAACCAGCCAGATAAAACAGGGAAGTTCCATAGGATTAAATGATACATAAGTGAATTCCAGTTCGAAGTTCGACACCGTAGCGGCGTATACCAACCAGCGGACACAATATCCCGTCTAGAAGAAAAAGCCGACATTAAAAAAGATGACGAAGACGAGGAAGTAAAAAAACGAAGAGGATAGAAAACACAAAAAATGTGGCAAATAGAAAAAACTACTGATGTAGTTTCCACCTCGGAACAAGATTTGGTATTCTGTTCCAATACATTAGATGAAAGTTTCTATATTCAAAATAATTTTTCGACTGAAACATTAATCAGAGAACAAAAAGGACCCTTTTTTCAGGCATAATAAATGCACTTAACGGAGTAGAACCAGTACAATCTTCGGCCATTAGAGCATCACAATTATACACTGTTAAAGATCGAGTTCTTTACAGAGTGCAATATATAATATCGAATTGAAACATAGCCCAGCGTCTAATCATGTTCGTTCAGGTGTTGTGGAACAAGCTATCAAATCTCTTCAAAGCAAACTTAAATTTAAAGTTCAGCAAAATATGGATGACTGGCTAAAATGCTACAAAAGGGCGTCTTTTCATACAATAGCTACCCACAAGCGAGTTCAAAAGACGACCCGATTTTCCTACTTTGCGGCTATAACCCAAGAACAACGGCTGATTGTGCATTTAACATAAGCCCCCTAGCCCAAACACCAAGAGAAGAACTACAAAAAATGAGCCAAAGCTGCCAATAGTATTTACCAGTACTTCTGGAAACAAAAGCGATTTTATGATAGAGTTCATAAACAAATTGAATTTCCAATAGGCTCGTCTGTCAATATTTTTTTTAACAGCAAGCCAGGGAAACCAGAGACCTGGACATCGCATTATGTCAATAATTGCACTATACTAAAGAAATTGAAACTAACCTATGCGTCATCGCTTTCCCGGTCGGCTTTCGCAAAAGAGTACAGGAAATTTCGGGAGATTGAATACAATTCTACCACGAGGACGATAAGCCATGAATTGACTGATATTTGGTTAATGAGGAGACAACATAGCAAATTTTTCATTTAGGAAGGAGCAAACGAAAAAAGTCAATACAGAGCATACATCACATATGGGGAAATACGAGTTTTCAATTACTCACGAAAGATGGCACTGCTCAACAAGCAAAAGGAATTGACACTTAGTGGCGGTTTTCACTTCTACAATTAGATAACTCGTAACATATGGAATTATTTTCAAGTAAATTGAAAAGGAAAATAAACAATTTAATACTTACCTAATCCACATAAAAGGAAAGAGTCTGTTGACCGTTCTCCGACCTTTTAATATAGTGGACAGTAATCCAATCCTTCTTGGTCAACAACGTCAAATAATCACGGCACATAAAAATCTCTTTTCACCCACGGTACTATCATGCAAATATTTTACTGATCGTATTATTTGCTTCCCGTTTGTAGAATAAAGATACTGATTTTTTTTTAAATTATTAATACGGACCAAATATTCATTATCAAGTTTCACCAACATTCTAGTTGTTAGCTTCTAAACAACTAGAAAAATATATTCTTGATAATCACATGAATCATCATTCTTCTTTCTGCAGGACGGCAAACGATCTTCTAGGGCAATCACCGAGATTAGCACTTCAGCATTTATATTACTACTATGCGGTCTTCTACACTTAATGGTAAAGCAGACATTGTCATACAACAATATGGAATATCAATGGTAAAGATAGCAGGTCTAATCAATTACGTAGATCCAGAATTTGTTCCACTTCGTCTCCATATAGACTTCTCAGCGGCCCACCTCCAAAATGATAGCTGTGCCGGATACGAAAAGTTAATTTAAATTATGAATCAACGTGAGAAACAGTTTGTGGATAAGGTTTCACAAACTTTACAATGCGATTTCAAAATAGGATGCGCAAAGCGACAGAAGCGAATGATTTTTTCACTTCTCGCTGGAATAGCGAACTTCGCAATAGGAGGGTATAATTTGTACGGAACACACAAGCTTAAAAATGTTAACCAATTACAAAAGGAAAATGAATATCTGAACAATCAAACACAGTCTATCCAACAAAACCAATACCAACTGACCCATATAGTAGAAACTATCAGTTTCAGTAGAAAAGGCTATATCACAGGTACACTCATGCCTAAATTTATTGCATGTCTATTTGACAGTTTGATAATATTTTTTCTCCTTGAATTTTGGTGTTCGCTTAATTTTTAAACACATGAAGTATGTAAAGGCGAATATTTCCTTAAATTTTGTCACAAAAATATTAATAAATAATGAAATTATAACAAAAAAAAACAGAAACATAAAGAAATGGTCGAAAAAATCAAGTCCAAAATTAAGAGATTTGGCAACAGGGAAATTGACGGGGAAATTCAGAGGAAAGAAGGGATATTTTTCTTGGTTCTATGAAACAATGTATATCTTCAGTATTACCAGCAACTGAGATTACAGACAATGTTCTTTAAATAAAACATTACACAAACAAAAGTTACAGACACAACATATGCACTGCATAATAATGTAGCATAAGCTATTATATCGACGAGAATTTGAAAAGAAAAACACAATATTGATTTCAAATTTTGAAGTGAAGATTGTCATTCAATGCTGTGCTAATAAACGCTGATTAAAGAACGATAGAGCTGCGCCCTCTGTGGCGTAGTGGTTAAGCTTGCAGACCAGGTTGTGAATTCAAGTTGCCTTTCCGCCTTGAACATTTTTCCCCGAATGCAAAACGGCATGATTAATTTACTTAAATTATATTATCCTTAGTATTAACTAACTGTTGAAAGGACGATCCTTATTACGTTACGACTTAGGGAAAAATCGTCAGATAAGCGAATCTATTGCCTGCTAGTTTCAATGAAGCAAGAAAAATATGCGGTTAAATCTATTCTCTCCATGAATTTATTGAATTCAATTTTATTCATGGCGCTTCGGACCTTTATAGTAGGATGACTAGACGTTCTGTTTTTAACGGGACTATTCTTTTTCGTCATGTGTCCCGTTGTCTCGGCAAATTGTTAACAAGAGAGCAGATGTCCCTTTATTGTTACAAAGAAGTCGTCAATCTGTTCAGTTAACTTTTTTTCTCAACTCCCAACAATTGCTTCGCAGGAGGCAGTATGGAATCATGCTTAGTAGTTTGAGTTGGAAGTTGTCGAGAGACGGACAGAGTGGTTGAGTAAGGATTCACAGCACTTGATGCTTAAGCCTGAAACGGGTCTCCGCTATTACCACATTATCCAAAATTGCTTTAAATAATCCTTTTATTTCACTTCAAGTGCATTTTAAAGGATCGACTTCTTTATTTAGAAAAGAAAATTAAATTTTGAATGCAAAATTAAGCTCAAACTTTTGATTTTCTTGAAATACTAATTAATATTTGGTTCAGTATCATACTCAGATCCTCGATAACGACCTCACACATTCAACTTTTTCATTTAAATACTCTTGTGTTGATGGATATTTAACATTATTTTGTTTTTGTTAAGTAAAGCATTCACCAACTAACATCATAAAATTTTACAAATGACTCATTCATAATTTCTCTTCATATTCGGTAAATTATACAGTATCTTTAGTAGCTTGTGGAGTACCGTATTTAAAATTGGCGACACGACTCAAATCGTCTTGAATCAGAGAAAAATTCCCAAACGATAAACCTTTGCTAGACTTAAGCAAGAAATCATTTGCCACAGTTGATTGACTCCCTGCCTCGCTAACAACATAAGCTGATAATCAGTGCACGAAAGGCTCAGGGCTGTTAGACCCTTCAACAGTCAATTCTTGTATCTAGATTGTTATTACGATTAGGTTCGAACAGCTGTAAACGCATTTAAACTTTTTATTTGTTAAATCGATTTTTATTTTTTGTGTTAATATTTAGTTCTCATGTTTTAGTTTTGAATGAGCTTGTTTTATATTTTACGTGTATTTTTCGTTTTATGTTTCCTTAATTTAGTAAATTACAAGGCATAAATGAATCTTGTGCACATGAGATTTCATTAAAATACCATATTATACTTCATCAGTTACTAGCCGATTTGCCCGCCCGTTGCTGCGGGGTGAATATATTCGCAAGAGTCATCAGGACTGTCACCAATACTCACTTCATCGTGGCGGACTACGCCCCTAACTTTGCGAGTTCTGGAGGACTGCGCATCTTTTATCGTAACCTGACTTTCCGGGAACTGCGCCCCCATGGTGCAGATCTGCTACAGCTCTTACTACTACTACTATTATTGAATTGAATTGATATTTATTTATGGCTTTTCGGCATCTAAGGCTCAGGTAGACTACAACTACTACCACCTATACTACTACTACTACTACTACTAATAATAATAATAATAATATAAATACTACCACTAATACTAGTGCCCAATAATATTACAATGCTTTAAAACATGGAATATAAATATTTTTATTTACATTTATATCCAAATTTAAATTTTAAGATTATAAACGATTTGTGATTCCATTGTTGTTACCATAGCTATTGTAATTCAATGGAAAAATAGATGGTCGCTTATCGCTGAAGATAATAATTTTAGAATAGAAAATATGATAACATCCTAGTTCGGTCCGTTGTCTAATCATTGTAGAAAAATTACTGCAATCGGTGATGTCGTTTTGGCGTGGTGCTAACGGACACATACTAGCATTCAATTATATATAGGGTGGCCAGAAAGTCCGGTTACATGTGCAATTATTTCATTGTAACTTGAATAAAACTTTAGACTTCTCAGCCATTAGTCATTTGTCCGAAGTCTGAGCACCATCATTATCCATGCACACCTTAATACGCTTTCATGTCCTCCTACTCATCCGCTTTAGCAGCTGCGGTGTCACATGCTGGAAGGTTTCAAGCATACTTGTCCGCAGAGCATCAGTGTCCAAGTACCACTTCTTCCTGACGTATGATTTGATGATAGAGCATTGTCTGGTGTTTTAAGGTCCGGACTTCGAGGCAGCCAAGGATAAGGGGCTGGTGAATTTCGAAAACCAAGTCCTATCCACTGGCCAGGGAATAGCTCATTCAGGCGTTCACGAACAGCAAGTGCGAAGTGAGCGGGAGCTCCATCGTGTTGGTAAACAACAGTGCCGTTGATGCTCAAATTCTGCAGCTGTGGAAGAAGCTAGTCAATCAACATCTCCAGATAAGTAGCCTGGGTCACGGAACCCTTAAAGAAGTACAGACCAAAGATGTGTTCTTCAGTCATCCCCGCCGAAAGCATGACGTGTGGATTGTTCTCAATGTTTTGGTAAAAACGTGAGTTTTCCTTTCCCATATGAAGATGTTCCTATCTCGCGAACTCCGATACATTGCACATTCATCAGAGGAAAGGATGCACTTCCGAGCAGGAATGGTGGGGAAGGCCTCCAACAAGATTCTGCACGCTTCCTGCCAGCGGTTTAAGTCACCGTGCGTTAGTTCATTGATGGCCTCGATAGATCTCGATAGATTCATCAACTTATAACTCTCACAACTATTAGAGCTACGAGGGTGGTTGAGGTGTAGTCCGAAAGGTTTAAACGAAACATTTAGAAAAACATGGATCATTCAAACTGCACGATCGAACTCTGGCGGTAGCATATCTTTGGACTAGGCCTGGCCTCACTTGTTGAACATTTATAACATGGTTTAGTATATTTCACAGCGAAGTATATAATCTTATGTCGTAGTATACAAGCATACTATAGAAAATGAATAAAAATTTGCTCCCATGGAGACTAGTCATGTTATTCCCTGATAAAATCTGAGGCATAAACTCGTTCCAAAAATTTAAATACGATACGTAGTTTTCCAGTAATTAAGAGGAAATATAGCTAATGTGACTGTCCTGTAAAATGTATAGGTTTAACATTTGATAGAGCAGCGGCGAAGCTCCCGGCAGTGTGACAGTAGATGAGGCTCTAGACTATTGTCCTAAAAAATCTCAGATGTGGGTCTCAGTTCATTTATAATTACATATGAAGCAATCTGTAGACTGAAAAAGACTGCCGTCTTACCATCCGATGTTGAACTAAGGTCTGAAAACTAGTAGGCAGGCAGCCTACAGTCTCCCTGTTACGTAGTACGAGAAGTCTCGCTGATAACCATTAGTTGTTACAGGCTTTACATTGTTGACGATCAACAAAATTTTTCCTTTAATTAACTGACAATAAGACATCCAGATGTTAAAAATTCAGATCGTAACCAAACTTTGTGTATCGATAGTCTAAAAAGTCGTGCATTTTTTTTCTAGAACCTGCTCTGCAATAGGAAATGTGTAAATAATTAATAAGAGAGATCTGACTTGCGGAGAGTAGTAGACGAATTACTATAAACGTTTCTTCCAGCAGCTCTGGTGGAACAAAAGGTAGAGCGTTAGCTTACGGTAGGAAAAGTCCGGGGTTTAAACCCTGCTCGTGACGTATTTTTCCTTTTGTGCTGCATCTGTGCAAATGCTATATATTACAATGTTCTTTTAACATGTAAAGTGAATGTTATTGTTTTATAGCTTTTTGTTTCTTGATTTGTATTTTTTTTGTACTATTTATTTAAATTCTACTAATTTACCTAGAACAAATGTGTTCACATAAAGAACAAACAATTTGAAAATAAGAATAAATAAACGGTTACATTACAATTACCGAATCAATAATAATAATCTCCCGTGTATAATACAACCGTTTATTTATTCTTATTCTCATACTGTTTGTTCTTCATGTGAACACACAATAATTATTGTTCCAGTTAATTTCGCAGATTTTATATAAAAATAAAAATATGAAAAGCTATAAAGAAATACAGTTTATTCTACCTGTCGAAAGCATATTGTAGAATATAACAATTGTACAGATGCTACGGAAGAAGTAAAAAAAAATCACGTCGCGACAGGACTCGAACCCTGGACGTCTCGCACTGTAAGCTAACGCTCAGATGGGATTAAAATAGTAAAAACGGCGAAGACGTAATCATAAGACACGTCACGTGGGTTGTTATATAACACGTGCACTGTAAATACAACGGCGAAACCAGCGATTGCAAGTTCCTAGCATGATGCAGTAGTGCTTACGAAATAAGAAACCCGCGTTCGAATCCCGGGGGATTAAGATATTTTCTTTCAAAATATATTTTAGATGCTCATATTTATTATTAATAATTGCTTGAGAGGCTACTGAAAGATAAGATGTATATAAACAAACCAGGGCTGGATGCACATTGAGCGAAGAGAGGCGTGGAAGGTGGACACAGTGCGTCGGAAGTGAGCTGGGCAGTGTCAGCCGAGGAGGTGCAGCCCCCGGTTCGCGGGAGGCATACGTGAAAGCACTGCTAACATTCTATTTCATCTGTAAATTTTATATTAGGTAGAAGCGTCTTTACGAATAAAATTCATTTTATCTCCCTGTGCTCAACTGATGATGACTTCCTCATTTTCACTACCTTAATCTTCGTGTTTAACGCTCTATCTCTTGCTCCATCAGTGCTACTTGAACGAATATTTACAGTAATGCTTCTACTTTCTGTAGGTCAGATTTCGCTCATTAACTATCATTTTCTCCTTTCCTACTGAACGGCAAGTTCTACAAAATATATTGGTTTTTAGTTAAATACCTTCCTAATCGATACCAAAGTTTGGTTACGATCTGAATTTTTTTCATCTCGATGTTTGGGTGTGAATATCCTAAGAACATTTTGCAGGGTAATCTTGTTTAGAATTAGCCAAGGAATAACATAGTATTCTCAGTGGGTGAAAATATCCACTCAATTTGTACTAAGATTGAGGGTATGGATATTTGAGATAATTTCACAATACAAGTTCAACAGAAGTCCAATTTTCATAAATTTTATATTTGAATGGTAAGAGGAAAAACAAGAAATGTCACAAAAATTCTTTTCCGAGAAAAAAAACATTTTAATGTTGAAAACCTCGTAAGACACAATTGTTCACCAATGTTTTTGCCGCTTTTTACATGGGCAGTTGTACGTGTCAGCACGAAAGGAATATTCCGTTCAATAGTAGGACGTTTCACTAACAAAAAAAGCAAACATCCCGAAGAAGCCCGAAAATGGATATTCCTTGTTTGTCCCCTTAATCTTCATTTGTAATTTCCGAAGGAAATTCAGTTTGATTTTCAGGGGAAAAGTCCAGAACTCAATGTCAAGCAAACTAAAAGGGATGTATGATGAAATCACAACCCATTTTCCTTCAAGTTATGATATCTGTACTCTAAACGTTATGAATAAGATTCTAAATTCGAAAACATGTTACATATGAAATATAACATGATGGCTTGCTTTCTGAAATCAAAGATAGCTGCAACCCCCAAACGTCTATTTTGTTATTTCATGGTTCCATATGGCGCTGAATTCGATTCAGAAATAGAAAAAAAGTTGATTTTAAAGGTTCAGAGTAGTGCCATATCGAAAGCGAAGAGGGCGGCAGCCCTAAACGTATTTATTCAATAAAAATATTCACAGGCATTACTGACTACGTTCAAATCTCGATTGCTAGGCGTTGATATATTTCTGAAGTTCAGGTTGATTAAATACAAGTTATTGAAACGCAAAAGTAGCAATCACTATCTCAACTTCATTGTATTCTCCTACTCTTGATTTATTCCTAAGTTCTAAAAGCTGATATTTTACTCCAATGCATTACTCACCAGCAAAACTTACAATGTTGTCGAAAGCTTTCTTTTAAAATTAGATTTCTTTACAAACTAAAGTGCATATCACGAATCTGAAATACTTTCTGTTAAAAGAAATATTGCACATCGTGAAAGTAAATATTTAAATTTCTTACCAAAAGAAAAAAACTATACATTGAAGGGCCAGATGAATTGACATCCCCACCCAGTCCTTCTGTTGCCTTGATGACTTTGCAGTTCGCCTCGGCATGGATTTTGTCAGTTGTTCAAACTATGTCTGCTGAATGGCAAGTAACAAAGAGCTTAGTTGGAGAGTAGTGCATTTTAAGCTCGAATAGACTATTGGACTCCACATATCCTCAGAGACGTTGTTATGTCCCACAGGCTGCTCCAACGAAAGTATGTAGACTCATCAGCAAACCAGGGGCCCGCGGCACCCTGTTGCAAAAAAGGGGGCTTACCCAAACTCAACATGGTCAAACCTACCCTGGAGACAAGCCATTACGCCACAGAAAAGGGCACAAAAAACACTATCGGAACTGAAGGCAGGGAGGGTACCTACTCATAAGCACCCTGTTTCAGCCACATCGAAGACAGAACATACACTTGTCTAGTACACAAAACATACATGTAAGAAGCCCGAAAGAATTGCTCAAACGCAGAAAGTTGGCAATAACAGAAAGCTAAAACACGAAGAAAACCATCCAACAAAAAAGGGAGACGCAAGCGAGAACATCCCGCAGGAAAGAGCACAAAAGCTATTTTAGTGACCTAACGCAACTAGGCACCTAAAATAGTACAAGACTCAACACAGCCACGCACTAGTTAATATTTAACACGAAAATTTGGATGCATAGAACTAATATGACTACTGTAAAATTTGCTGAAGCATTGGATCAAATATCTAACTTTAACTTCATCTGCAATTACTTTCTCACATTTAACACTTTGCGGACTGAAATGTTGAAAGGTAAAGAACCTTTCGAGTAATACCACAGTGGTGTTAATCTACCTACATCATAATGAAACCCTTGACACAAGAAATATATGGTAAAAAATGTAATTTCTTTTTACTTAAAAATGACAATCGCAAAGCAAAAGACTCATTGCTGAATTATCTTGGGGAAAAAAGTTTCCTAAGGGAATCTCTTGAACATCAAAAAGAGCATTTAAATGCTGTCAATTTCACATAACAAAAGGGTAATTTAATTATATGCAGAAATGCTCTGTGCAAGAACAGAGAATATATTCCACATACTTATTTTTCAAAGAGAAATAAGTAACTTTTATATTCCAAAATGTGGTACACTATACTTCAGCCCCGTTAAATCAAAATTCCCACAATTACTGAAGAATAACATTTCTTTGAACGAAAAGATTTTTCTTTACAATGTAGCTACTGGGCAACAATTTAGTTTGATAATTTCAAAACGCTGCTAAAACATTTTGTATGTATTTTTTTATTTTTAAACTTCATTCAGCAACCTTCAATACTGATAATACAAATGGTCTACTAGGGTTGGATTAGATATTAATTTACAATACGAGTTTCCATGAGCGAACTGACTTACGGTTTGCATACGTAACGAAGAAGCTTTAAACATTGCAAGATACCACAATAAAACATAGGGAAAACGTTGAATCTCAAGGTTAACAAAAATGGACATGTTGTACAGATGTGCAATTTTTACATATAGCAGTTTTAGGAAGAGCAAAAAAAAAAAATGCTGAATGGGGAAATACCGTGCACTCTGAAACGTAGCAACAACTATAGTACAAGGTAAAATATTCAACGTATTTGAACCAAAATTTTAATGTGCTGAAATTTAGTTATCTGAACGTAGGTGAAACAGACTTGGGTTTCTGGGAGAGAAAGAGGAATTTTAAGACATTAAACATACATATCAAAATTTAGATACGCGACCCCCGATGCCATTCAAATTAAGCAGACATTCTTACGGTGCACATCACTTCACAGAAAAAAACAGACCAATTTCATATGAAGAAAACACTGAATTATTTGCACACACAGAAAAGGGGCTATCAACTATCTACCACACTGAAATTATATTTTTATTTATTTCAGAAAAACTAAGAAAAACCACTGAACACCACATTTACCACAACAAATCACCTCACAAACTGATGAACACCACTTCACACAAACAAACTGTTATAAAGATGCTTCGACTCGTCCACTCCCGGTCAAGGCCAATATGGAGGTTGTAAGACGCCAAACTGCAGAATTCGGTTCACAGCTTCTTTTATAAAAGATACAGAGAAACAGCTCCAAAAAGTTGTTGTTATTTACTAGTCGATGCTACTTTATATATTAATAAACTTTCCGGACATTGGCTGCATTATCATATTGCTTCTATATAATTTTGGGAGGCAGCGTAAATTTTGAGCATTCTTTCCTACTCGACGACCATGTTTTAACTACTGACTGGTCTCAACCAATCAGAGAAGAGAATCAAATCAGACAACCCGCAGCGAAAGGGGGTGTGGATTACCACTAAAATTTCAACGGAAAATAAAAGAACAATCAGATCTTTTTTTTTGAATTTGAAGATTTTCAACGAAAGAAAAATTGTTAAAGAAAATAATGAAATAAAATATGCAAAGGAATATTCAGTAATAAAATGAAACAATAAAGATAAAAATCTCGCCAAACAACAATGAAAGGAATGTTCTGTATGGCTAATCTCATTGTCATCTGGACAAATGAAACACTGAAGAAAGATGAAGACGAAGTGTATATTTTTTTCTACTTTCGGGGTCCGCCTTACCACCCCTGCCGCTTTGCATCCATTGCACAGGTTGAGTTGTGCACTTTGAAGGACCTGCATCAAGCACAAATTTGTACTTTTCAGCATGAGGCAGGCTTATCCCTAGAGATCGTTGGATTGACGGTATTCCGGCATTCGATGAATCTCCTATGTTCCACCTGTTGAGACAGCTGGTGTTGCGGGATGGACTTATGACCAGGCATCCAGAATGTTCTCCTGGTCTATGTTCCTAATCTGATGGAACATTTACATGGAAGGGGTCCCTACCTACTTTATTTTCTTTTGTACAAACACATACAGCACATAAAGACACAAACACGACAAAAACAGGACGACACAACATAAACTTAAGTTTGGCTTCTTCTGCTTCCGCTGTAACGAGATTAAAATACAAAGATTAGATTCTGCATTTCTTGGGCATTTTGTCTTCTCTCTGGGCTGCACCTTCCTCTCGTCACAGGGTTGACCATCCTTCTTCTCTCTTGTTCTTCATCGCTAACATTATTGAGCCATTGGGGTAGATGAAGGGAAGACTTTGGTTTCTTTCTTCCCTTTTGGAAAGTCTTGCTTCGTGGTTGTTCACCGCACTCTCCTTTCCTTTTCATTCTTCTCTACTCCCCATATGCTTCATTTAAACACATTCACTCGCACACACTCACACGAGGATATTATGAGCACTGTTTGCCCTCTGGTTGCGGTTTCCGCAACTTTTAGTTTGTTAATTTGTTTTTTGTTCCACTAAATATAACACTATCGTTCCCTCCACCATATACATACTTACACTTTCACACTAATCGAGTGTCACTCACCGAAGTTCCAGGCGAGGCATTCTTTGTAGCTGGAGTTCCAGCAACACCTCATTGATGCTGATGTTTTCATTTTTCTTGAAGGTAGATATATTCTTTCTCGATATATTAGTTATTACTTTTATTAGCAGACGTTGTGCTAGTATAGTGTATTGTACTTGATTTTCACCATTATGGCGTTGAAGTGTGTACTTTTAGATTCTTTGCCATCGCGGTTGACCCGATCGCGCGCGCCTGTTTGCCTGCACAGTCCGGTCATGTTTCACTAGATGTAACACTTATGAGATATTTTATGGATCGCCACGCCCCAGAGCGCGCCTCCCAGCCAGGTATCTTTTCCTATAAAATGCAGACACTTTATCTGCCGTCTTCCGGAGGACCGTCACCAGTTCTGGTCTTAGAACCTCTGTGGCGGGTCCCTCCCCCAGGAGGGCTCTTTGGTCTCTAACTAGTTCTTCTGTTTCTCTACATCTGAGGACAACGTGGTCCGGGGAAGGAATCACCCCGCAGACGTGGCACATATTATGTTCGACTAGTTTTAAATTTTTAAGTCTCTGACGGTAGGGCCCATGACCGGTAGCGAAATACAGTAGACCTCCTTCCAGTTCTACGTTCATGTTTTCCCTCTCTGCCACGTCTGGAAACATGCTGAACACTCTTCTAGCCTTAGATGTTTGATTCCAGAATCTTTGCCACGCACTGGTCAGTATTTCTTGAATTTCTCCCTTACTTTCTGCTGCCTGATGTAAGATGTTCACAATTTTATTTCCTCTTCCTTTCTTTAACCAGTATGCGGCTCCCATCCTTTTAATCTGAAGATGCATGGGCATGGTCGTGGTCGCCACCTGGAGTGCCTCCACTGGAGTGGTTCTATATGCTCCTGTAAGACGGAGTAAGATTTGTCTTTAAGATCTGTTTATAATTTGTATTTGTCTTATATCATCCATCCGGTGGCACCAGGCGTTGGCGGCATATCCAACAACGGAGAGAATTATGACATCGTGCTACATTCGTATGATATTGATTGCTATTCTATAGTCGTGGATAGCGATATTTACATTTTTGTGATATTTTAATAGCTTTATTTTTATTGTAATCACATGGGATCTAAAATTAAGATTTTCATCGAGTAACACATCTATATATTTTATCTATTTTTCTCTTTTAATTGTTTTCCCTTGTATCTTCATTACTGGTCCAATATTGAAATTCAGTTTACCCTTAAATATTACATATTATGTTTTTTTCTACTGATATTAATAGGTTATTGTTCTCGCACCACGATGTCATTCTTCCAATAATATGATTTGCTTTATCTTGTAGATCTTGCCTGCTTTTGCCCTTTATTACGACCGCCAGATCGTCCGCATATCCCACGACCAGTTCCACTTCTTTCAGTTCGTTCAGTAGTTCGACATGGCTGAAACATCACATCCCACACAATCGGCCTCAGCACTGAGCCCTGCGGGCATCCTTACATCGGAGCCTTGTTCACGACGCAATCAGCCGTATCTATTTCTATTGTTCGCTTTTGGAAGTAATATTTTATTGTTTTCCTGTGAACCCGAATGTTTTTCAATTCTCAAACCTGATGGCGACCACACGTTATCAAATGCGCCGGCAATGTCAAAGAAAACTCCCATGACGTATTTGCAATTATCCTGCTTTAATCTATTTACAGCCTCGCAGAACTCATTTATTGCATCTTCAGTGGATTTACCCCAACGAAAGGCGTATTGTAGGTTACACTGTTCTAGGTTTTCTCTTGTCATTAATTCTGTTAATACTTTTTATAAAAAATTCCTGATTACGTTAAGTAAGCAGATCGGTGTGTATCATTTGGGACTCGTCTTCGGCTTATCCTATCCCTTATACAAAATAATGAGGTTTGCTTTCTTCCATGTTTGTGGGAATCTTCCTTGACGTAGGCATTCATTGTATAATTTTGCTAAATATGGCGCCCAAAATTCCGCTAAAGATTTGTAGTTTTCGTTTTTAATTCCGTCTGGGCCCGGTGCCTTGTTTGCTTTTAGTGACTTTAGTGCGGCCTCTATTTCTTCACCTGTTGCTGGGGGTTGCCTTACTTCTTGTCTGATTCTTGAGTGCTCCTCGTTGTCGTTGCCTTCGCTATCGTATGGAAATAATTTAGTAAACATTAGCTCCATGGTTTGCTGCAAATTCGTTGTAAACGCTCCACCGTCTTTTTTAATGTATTCATTAACGTTTTTGTTTTTATTTTTGGCATTACTATCTTGTAAGGCATACCCCAAATGTCCTTGTATATGTTTTCGTTCACGAACTTTCCCAAGGTCTTCTTTTTGCTTTGAAATTCTTGTTTCATTTGCCGATATTTATTTAATCTTGGTATTTTCAGTTCGTGGTCACTTGCATCGTGGTTCGTGCTTCTTCTTCTTGCTTTTAGTCTCCTTTTAAGTTTATCTAATTTTCTGGTCCAGAAAGGTTTCCTGTTGTAAGTTTTATTTGTTTTTGGCGCCACACCTACGATTGCCTTTTGTGTAACTTTCTCCATCTTCTCTGGGATGTCATCCAGATCTACATGCCGTTCGATTTGAGGTAGTTCCAATTTGTTCATTAATTTATCGTGCTATAGTTTAATTTACTGGATTCTTCTTCTTTCTTGTTATTTTTGTCTTTTGTAAAGTTAATATAAAAGCTAATGGCGCAGTGCTGGCTCGTCGTTGCGTGTTCCTACACACTCCACTCCTGTATATTAATATGTATATTACCTTTTGTCATCGTTATATCTATGTTACTCTCAGCCTCTACCCTGCCTTGGAATGTCGGTGGCTGATCTTCTTTATTAAGGACTACGAGTTGGTATTGGTTAATTATGTCTTCATATTTTTCTCCATTTCCATCTGTTCCGGGTCAGTGCCAGAGCGGGGACTTAGCATTAAAATCACCTAAGGTAAGTATTTTCTCCTATAAAACCCTTCCAAAATTGTTTCCAGTTTGCTTACAAAGATGTCGGCCGGCATAGAGAACTGGCAGTAGAGGTTGACAATGGTTATTTGGTGTTTTCCAAGTTCTAGGCTGAATGTCTGTATCCACTTACATGTGTATCTGGAGTCCATAAACGCTTCAATTTTCTTATTGAAGATTACCACAGCGACCATTGGACCCGGATCTTCTGGTATCAGTGCCACGGCGTCTGTCGACATGCCCGGTATTTTCTCCTTATTTATATAGGTTTCTTGAATGCATGCCACATTCAACTTTTCTTTTTTGCAGTGTATCTTAAGTTCTTGAGGACTTGAGTTGTGAATGTAATATAGTGTAGACGCGTGTGTTTTGTGCTCCCGAAAATCGTGAATTTTCAGGGGAAAACCAAAGGACCACTAACTGTAAGTAGAAAACTTTTAGATAAACGCTAGTAGAACATTTTCAGGAAGTATCATATGTGTGGGATTTTTTCTCTAAAAGTTAATGAAGGTTTAAATTTCCAATGTTAATCATATGGAAGAATAAAGACGATATTCACGTTGACTTTTGAGAAGCTCCACATCATCCGAGGCAATCGACCTAGACCTTCCGGTAACCTTGAAGGAGACTAGTTGCTAGACGATAAATATTCTAAGACCGAACATTGTCTCAGTGAGAATATTCTAAGTTTCGTGTCCGGACCATATAACATGGCCATGCAGGGCTAAACTGTCATATCTCTGGCACCGTATGAGATGGGGGTCTGATATTTTGGGAGGTCGTTGACCTTACCCAGGGAGGTCATGGCCCCTTCCCCCCGCAGTGTTTTCGGTCCGGAATTCGAGCGGGAATATTTTGGGGTGGTCCCTGTGGGGGTCATTGACCCACCCCCCGACCAATTTTTATACTTTTCCAGTTGTTTTTTTTTGAAAAGTATAAAGGACTGTTTGACGAGGACCTTGACGACCATTTTTCTTATACGACTAAAACCCTATCCCCTCCCCCCGACAAATTTTCTGAGGAAAAATCCTCTCTTCATGTCACTTTTCCTTTTGACTAATACCCTTATCCCTGGTCGTCGGCCTCTTGGGGTGTCTGCTCCCGGACCTGCGGTGCCGGGGATGCCTGTTTTGAGGTTTTCTTAAGGGAAACTTTTGGTGCGCGATTGTGTATATTTTGTGCGTGTGCGAGTACGAAGCGAATCACGAACTATGTCGCGAAGAAACTATGATTATAAAGACTATACGAAGGAGGGAATGACGAAGCTAGAAAATAAATTTAGAAAAGACGAACAGAACACTACACCTAATAATCCATTTATTTTGCGCTGGCAAGAAAAGATCAAGAAAAAGTTAATAAATACAAGTCAATCGAAGTCAACGAAGGAAGAAAAGGAATTACGTCAAAAACATATTGATGAGATATACGCAGAATGGGTAAAAGCTAATAAAGAAGGAACACCAAAAACTCCCAGTCTAAGGAATATAAGGAAAGTTGTAGACCAAGATATGGAAGATGATGCGCGGGCGAGTTTATCGGCTCACCAGGAAGAAGATCCAAACAAGAAAAGAACGAGATCACCAGAAGAAGAAGAAACTAACAAAAGATACAAGCAGGAGAAAGAGATTGAAGAACTGAGAGTGAAAGCAGCATATTTAGAAGGGAGAGTAGAAGAATTAGTGAAAAACCAGGAAAACTTAGAAAAAGAAAATGGAAGATTAAGGGAAATTGAAATCAAGATGGTTAGGTGGCAAACCAAGGTGGAAGAAAGAGACCAGGAGGTGGACAAGCTAGAAAAGATGGTCAACGAATTGAAGAAAGAAGCCATTGATGGCAGTATCAGGATAAAAGAGTTGGAAGTAACCCTTAATGAAGCAAACAGAAACAGATTGGAAACAGATGAAAAATTACATCAACAGGAGGAGGAAATACGCAGAGTATATACTGAAAACGGTAGCCTGAAGGCGATTAAAGAAACAGCAACATCAACATCGGTCGTCAGTTTTGCGGATGTCCTTAAAAAAGACGTCAAGGTTCCAGAAAAAACCAAAATTATAGAATCTACCAAGAGGAACACAAGACCTACAATCATGATCAAACCAAAGCAAGGTGAAACGCTTAAGGATACCAGGATGCGTATTACCAAATCAATTAACAGGAACGATAAGATCAATTTTCAAATGGTTCAAACGAAAACAGCTATAATTCTTTAGATGGCATCAACAGATGATGAAGAGAGATTACTAAATCACCCGAACATGAAACATAACTTTGAGATGACAAACAAGAGCGAGAAACGAAATCCTTTGATGATTATTTATGGTATCCCTAAGGAGATGAAGGAAGCAGAGGTAATGGAAGAGTTGCTGGTGAGGAATTTGCAGGAGATTACTAACGAACGAAAACAACTAATTAAGCCACGGTTCAAGACGGGGCCTAGGAATCAAGATCGTTATCATCTGGTAATAGAGGTGCCAAAACAAGTTAGACAGCTACTACTGCAGAATCCTAAAATATATATAGGATATGAAGTAACTAACATCAAGGATTACCTAGTAGTAACGATTTGCCTAAAATGTTTTGATTATGGCCATATTGCCAACCATTGTAGGAACGACTCAAGGTGTGGAACGTGCGGAGAAAAGGGTCACGTAAGAAATGATTGCAAAGATAAAGAGAAAAAAGTGTGCGTTCCGTGTTTCTCTAGAGGTAAGAAGTGTGGGGGTAAGCAACAGGACTGTGCACAGTATAAACTAAGCTTGCAAAGATTGATTGACAGGTGTGATTATGGAAGTTAGACATAATCAAGCAGAGGACTTGGATAACAAATACAAGAAAAAGCTCCCCACGTGCAAACAAAAAAGGAATCTCAATCGATTAATGGATTATAATAGAAGTAAAAAAATTGAAATTAAAAAAATTGGCTATTAAGTAGTTATACTAAAACTACCGATAAATACCTCTACATAAGATCTGGACACATAAATTTTGAGGAGAGTAATCAGGTTGTACTACATTTCATAAACCCAAGCCTAACAACATTTCCGAGAGGATTTGCGCAAATGGTGGCCTTATCACATGATGATTTTGACCTTAATCAAATGGAACATGAAATTATTGAACTTGAAAATAACAAACTCTTAAATCTCTACTTTTCAAAAAACAGGTATGGGTGTGGATTTATGCACGTTGAATCAAGTAGAGACGACTTCCTGAAGGACCTGGGGCTAACATTGAAGTTGCTGTCAGAACTAGAGGGAAATATAAGGAAGAAGATTACAGTACCAGCAGTAGGTATGGGTTTATGGAAAGCAGATCCGTATGCAGTTCTGAAGAAAATAAAGGAATTTGAAAATAAAATTCAGCACATAGGAATAGAAATGATTATAAGTGATGAAAACTTCTTCAGAACTATTTCAAAGACACTAGAAGATTTAGAAGCAGTGGAACAAGAAGAACAAAAAGAGGAAAATATAGATACATCGTCAAATATGGATCTGGAAATAGAAAAAAAATAAAGAAGTAAATGAAGAAAACAAAGATGAATTAGCAGATGTAATCAATGAGAAAATAGAAACCAAACAAACAAATACGAAAAAGAAAAGAAGAAACTGGAAATCCTGGATACCAAGACTTTATAAGAAAAATGGAAAGCAACCAACTACTGAACAGGAAGAAGAGGTGATAGAACAAACAATATATCCAGGCACTCAGGAAACAGATGAAGAAAACAGACTACATGACCAGCTGGTAGAAGAAGAAAAAAGAAGAAAAGTTGACCTTGACCCGAAAATACTCTATGAAAACCTTAATTTAAACTATATTCTAACCAGGCTTGAGGAGCCACAAACTCTGACGGCGGCCTTACGAGTGATAATAAGAAGTTACCATCTCAATGGAAAAACCATAACGTTCCCGGTGATCGAAGAGGTGGACAAAATTAATCTGAGGTCCAATGGCATCACCACTGACCCACAAGACCTGTTAGCGTTTATTCACAAAGTTTTTGAGAGGAGGGAGGAATCTTTCCAACTGAATAACGTGTATAGGCAGTTCGTTATGGCGTATGGAAGGATTGCATTTAATCCACTAGAGAAGTTCCCAGCATGCTATGTCCACACACGACAGCCATAGTTATGTTCAAGATAGTACAAGTTAATCTGGATAGATCAAAACTCGCAACAGCAGAAATTAGACACTATTGTGAGAAGGAAAGTGTGGACGTAGCATGCCTCCAAGAACCATACACATTTAAAGGGAAATTAGTTAATATGCCAGTTAGCGTCGTAGCGATATTGCCTAATGATCCAACTCCCATGGTAGCAGTTGTAATATTCAACAGGAACATAGATGCTTTAACACACTTAAGATATGCAGATAAATGGACCCTGTGTGTGGATGTTTCCAGGGGAAATTATAAAGTAACCATAGTGAATATTTATTGTCAGTTTTCCCTCCCGAGAGAGATTTTTGTACAGAAAATAGATAATATAATGAATGGAATGCAAATGAATAATACCATAATTTTGGGGGATTTTAATGCTAAGTCTCCGCTCTGGCACTGCACAAACGCGGACGAAAATGGTGAGAAGTTCGAGGAGTTGATTGAACAGCACAATCTTACTGTTATAAACAGAGAAGGTCAACCACTTACGTATATGGGCAGGGCTGGAGCGGGGTCTAATATTGACGTAACTTTGGCAAAGGGAAATATATGTAATCGTATATGTAACTGGTCCGTGGACGAGCACGCGACTTCTAGTGCCCACAACGTCGTCCGCTTTGACGTGAATGACGAAGAAGACAAATTAAATCACGAAATATCCAACGAGGATAGTAAATTCAACTATAACATAAATAAATTAAACAAGAAAAAATTCATAGATAATCTTGTATTACCACAAATTAACCGAAATTGTGACCTTCAAAAACTCACTCTGGAGCTTGAGGAAGCAATTTGGAGAGCAATAGAAAATTCAACACCTAAGAAAAAACAGACAAATGATAAAAGAAAGCCCTTTTGGACGGAGAGTTTGAACAGATTGAAGAGGAAGATGAAAGCTAGCAGGAAGAGCTACAGGGCAGCCGGGGATCACGCACTGACATCAGCAAGATTACAGACGTATAGGAGAATAAAGCAACAATTTGAAACGGAATTAAAAGAAACTAAGAAGACGACCTGGAGTAAGTTTATTGAAGAAAATCTACAACAAGACCTCTGGGGCATGCCATATAAGATAATTATGTCCAAGATTAAAACAAAGAGTGCTATGAATACCCTCAAGGACGATTCAGAACAATTTACCACAAATTGGAAAGACACCATAGAATTGTTTTATCAGAAGTTATTTCCGGACGACCGAATAGAGGATGACAATGAAGACAACACAAGGATAAGGAATAAAGCCAAAGAAGTCCCAAGCAATGAAAATGATAACCCCGATGATCTGCTTGTGACTAATGATCAGGTGATGGAAGCTTTAAAGAAATTAAAACTACGGAAGGCCCCAGGACCAGATCAGATAAAAAATGAAATTTTTAGAAATAATGTAGATATATGGACCCCTTATTTAACCAGATTATTTAATGAATGTATAGAACAGTCAATCTTTCCGAAACCATGGAAGGTAGCAAATTTGGTAATCTTCTTGAAAAGTGAGGACAAAGATAAACTTAATCCAAAATCTTATAGACCTATATGCCTCTTGAATACAATAAGCAAAATTTTTGAAAAAATATTGGCTATAAAAATAAATAAAAAAAGAGATAACCTGGAGAATTGCAAATTACAGTACGGCTTTCGCCCCAAAAAATCTACAGAGGATGCTATCAACGAATTGTGTAGTAACATATATGCTTTACGAGACGAAACCTGCAAATATGTAATTGGAATTTTCATCGATATTATGGGGGCATTTGACAACTTATGGTGGCCCTCATTGTTAGAAGAAATAAGAAAGCTTAAAATCAACAGCAAAATATGGAAGTTAATACAAAATTACTTTCAGGATCGAAAATTAGAAGTAGATACAGCGGACGGAGTTGCGGTTAAGACTCCTACAAGAGGATGCCCACAGGGCTCGATGCTGGGTCCGATTTTTTGGGACCTAGTATTTCAGCCGTGCTTGGAGGTATTGAATGGAATGCAGCAGGTAGAGAGGGTGGTGGGATACGCGGACGACCTGGCAGTGGTAATCAAGGGAAACAGTCGATTGGATATTCAAACAAAAGCAAACGAGGTAGTAGAAATGATGACATCATGGTGTAAAGCAAATAAATTAACAATATCCTCCGAAAAAACGAAATATGTGTTATTCAAAGGAAAACTAAATTACAATAGAGGACCTATAATTAAAGTAAATGGTAAAACAATTAAACGAGAGAAGTATCTAAAATACTTAGGACTAATTCTGGATGAAAAACTTGATTTCAGAATGCACACAAGTATAACAAAAAATAAGGCATTAAAAATTTCACACAAATTGGTTAATATAGCAGTAAACAATTTTAAAATACCGATAAAAGTAATACGCATTTACCATGATGTCATCATAAGAGCAATAGTGGGATACGCGGCTAGCGTATGGTGCCATAGACTCGATAATAAAAGGCAAAAACAGATTATAGACAGTGCTCAACGGCAAATACTTTTACGACTGTCAGGCGCATATAGGACGACATCCGTCGAGGCACTCCAGGTCGCGCTGGCGGTCCCCCCACTACATCTCCAGGTTAAGAAGATGGGGGCCATGTACTGGATCAAAAAAGAAATTCAGGATAAAGTCGTTAACATCCTACATAGACCAGCTGAGACTAAAGCTGAAGTCAACTTAGCTATAAACAGTGCGTGGCAGGAATTGTGGAATACAACTGAAAAAGGAAGAAGACTGTACTCCATTTTTCCGGATATTGAAGAGCGGATGGAACTAAACTTGGATATTACTGGTGGGCTGATGCACTTCCTGACGGGCCATGGCCCCTTTCGTCAGAAGTTACATGCAATGAATATTGTAGAAGATAACCTATGTCATACATGTGGAGTGGTGGCCACGCCAGAACATGTAAATCTGCATTGTAGAGAGACAGAGCACCTTGTGGTGGAAGAAAGAGAACTCCTGAAGGGAATGCCCGTCGCGGAGGTTCTGCGAACCCCGGAACTTGCGGCGGCCCTCAGAGAGTTAACTCAAAAAGTCTCAAACTACCATAAAAAGAAATTTAGAAATGGCGTGGACCACCCACCATAGGAAAAAATAACAATACAAGGGAAGATAGCCCAACTGACAGGCGTGTGTGCGCGTTCGCGAGGCCGCGACGACCGCGTCTACCGTGAATCGGACTTATGAAAAAACAAACAAAAAAACAGCAGGGACATGAATAAATGATCCTGCCGGAACCCGGTAGAAGAGCGCCTTGTGGCGGAATCCGTAACAAGAGACGCTCGTGAAGTGATAAATGTGATACTATTTGGTGATGGGGAATTAAGAATAAATGTGCAAGTAACTAAATTAGTGGTAACGATAATTACGCTAACTTTTGGAATCCAGAAGGAAGCGATAGTGCAGAAGTGTGAGTGTGGATGAGTGAATGTGAAAGAAGGAATAATAGTGCAAGTA